>UYYA01004721.1:50553-72807 GCA_900624975.1 Angiostrongylus costaricensis
CGCTGCTTAAGAAGGGCGGTTTTAGAGAATTCGGTACGCGTAGTTGAAATACCACCGAGTAATCTTAAGCGCCAGCTAGTTCGTAACCGCCTATATGACCGTCTATGTGCAACTCATAATTGCATAATTTGCCCCAGTGGTAGAGACGGTGATTGCATGAGCTCGGGTATAGTTTATCTGATCTCCTGTAAGACGTGTGGTGACGAATAGATTGGCGAAACGGGTAGACCCCTCTGTGTCCGCATGAAAGAACACCTAGCCGGCAAAAATAGACCAAATACCCCGCTAGGCACGCATAGGACCCAGAGACATAGCGGGGACGACTTCGAAGTATGTGTCACGATCCTCGCACGCGAATCAAGAACACAGGCGCGAAAAACTCTCGAGGCACTCTGGATTAATTCCAGAAATCCGAAAATGAGCCGCAGAGAAGAATGTCTCATTACCACGCGTGATATAGGGCAGTGTATAAAACTGCTTTTCTGATGTGAGGGGCACATTATACTTCCACGTGATTTCTGTGCGGTTGGTTTCTACGTGACATACTTAGTGGAGACCTCATAGAAAGCGGTGAGTGTGCAGAGCTGTGTTCAAAGTGATTGAAATCTTGGTTTGGAGTTTCTTTGTTTGGTTATGGAGGCGTCTGGCCGGGTGAGTTGCTATCAACTTGACCTTTCCAGGCTCTGAAGAAGGCGAAATTCGCCGAAACGTCAGCTTAATCGTGAACAAAGAATAGTAACACCTCGCGTTTGCTCAACAAAAATACGAAGAAAATCTTAGTTTTTAATTCCAATTGTTTGTTCTTTTGAACCTATGATTCGAAGTTATGCATGTAATTATTTTTATGCCTTGGCTTGATCTCTTAATGAATACGTTTGTTGATTGAAATCAAATGAATTATTATTGCTGGAGTTTCTTATACCAGTCGAACCTCGCCCATTCGTTGGCATGCTTCATCACGTTCAACTGGTATTGATTTAAGATACTGCTTACCTACACATGGATCTGTGGACTCTGTTACATTTGGATTTTAGTGTTTTAAGTGACAGCAGACTAGTTTTTAAAGCCTTATCTCATCGCATTGACGTTCCTCGTCAAATGCGCTCCATTTTCCACCATATTGATGGTATTTTTGCTTGCATACTTGAATGGCCTTTCTTCACTGGTTATGCGTGTTCCAGTACAATTTCTGTTGTTTTTGAATTTTGCTGGTTTATCTATTGCGGTTCCCTGGATTCTCGAGTTCAGCAAAGCCGAAGTCTACCCCTTGTCATCACCACCATAGGCAGTCGCCTCCGTTGTGGATTAGGCGGTGGTTTACGACCATGCGAATAGTTGCGTACCAGAACGTTGATGGATCCTCGAATTGGTTTACGCTTTCTCAGCTTGGGAGACCCTGCCGTGGGATGGATCCCACGCTGTAATCGCGGCAGCTCGATACCCATGTGATAGAGTAATTTAATTTGTGAAAGATTTTTAATGTTTGTAGATTCTGCGTTGGAATGCGCCCGATATCTGCATCACTGCTCCGATTAGGCATAAGTGGTTCTTCAGTGGTCTTGCATGACTCAGCCGATGATTATTTGCCAGGTCGTTGCGGTACACGCAGTGTGTGCAGACGAGTGGAACCATGAAGGACTATTAGCTGCTTGAAGGTCGGATAACTCATATGGAGACCATCTACCTTGCACTACAAGGTCTCTTTGAAGAATGGGCGGAAAGAAAAAGTGAGAGCTTTGTTCAAAATATGTCTTCCGCACGCTAGATTCCTACCGGTCGAGTTATATTATGAGTTAGTCCAAATTTTCCGTAACTTTTCATTAAGTTGCCTGCGTGTCTTGAAATATCTTCGCAGAGACAGCTCAAAACATATGGAAATCGCTTGTGTTGAGTGACAGCCATATGCAACTGTGCATAAGTTTTCGCCTTGGCATTACGCCTTGAACTCAATTCGTGCGATCTAAGCAGCCCTTCTCCGTAGTCGATCACATCCCTCTTTGAGTGTTCCGTGCTACAGTTCGACTTTCAGCGTATTTTTTCTCCTCGAATACTCCATAACGTTGTGTGATTCCTTCCGTGTTTCTCACTCTAGAGTGTGATTAATAAGGCCCACCAACAATGGATCTGCAGCATTTTCTGCCTTTGATAGTCATTTTCATACTATATGTGTGGTAGTGCGAGGATCGACAACCATCCTGCTATAAAACTACTCGCATGGTGGCAAATCTCCCCCTTATCCACAAAGACGGCGACTTCCTGTGGTGACGAGGACCTGGGGCAGAGTTTGACCTAGCTGACTTCGGAAGTCTAGGGAAACACAATAGCTAAACCAACAAAACTCCGATAAAAATAGTGATTATACTGCTGCCCGCACAACCAGTGAGGACGGACCATCTAAGTGTGCAAGTCAGTATATGTGTGATAAGAGATATTATGGTTACATGCACCTGGAATAGTCTCTGAGCCGTAATAACGAATTCGTGCAAGAGATTTTTTCATAAATCGTCATGTGCAGGGACTGATTTTTCGTGTGTTGGGCATTGTATGGTGTCTGTTGAATAAGATATCGACCGAATACGGAAAGTATAGGGCAGAACCTCTTTGCGCCTATGTAAAAACTGGGTTTTAAAAAATTCCTTAGAATAAGTAGACGTCCTCTGCAGTCGGGTAGGGTCGCTCATTACTTGATGTTACTACGTGAGAGCTGCTCACATTCTCATGATTTCTGAGAAAACAATGTTTTGAGGTGTTTTGGGAATCCCCATGCCACAAGAACTAAGTATCTATGTGGAAACTCAGCGATGGTGAGTATAGTTGGATATTCGGGTACTTGGATAGGCCGTCTTCACCGGTTGCACGGACGCCAGCATAATTTCAATGTTTCCGGAGCTCTTCTAGTTTAGCTACCATGGTTTCTTGTAGTCTTGAGGTCAGCCTAGCCAAAGTCGTCCCCAGGTAGTTACCACCACTGGCAACCGCATTCCGTGTGGATCAGAAGGAGATTTGCCACCATGCGGCTAGTTCGGTATCAGGTCGATGGTGGGTCCTGGTACTGCTTTGTTCTTAGTTGGGCTTCCTAATGGAAACTCCAGACTCATGCTCAGCTTTGGAAATCCTGCTATGGGATGATCTAATGCTGTACATGGCAGTCCGAAACTCAGGAACATCTCCAAATCACCACTATGAGGCTGCAAACTGTTGGGAGGGTTGGTAAGTATAACTATCAGATGAATTCTATAATCTCATTGAGACGAGGAAATAATAGGCATTGTGGTCTATACGAATCCATTCTAGCTTCGGTTTTCGTCATCGGATCATGTCAGGTGCGTAGAGTTGGATTGTTTAGGAGAAAGAAAATCACTTACGGTTTTTTCTTTACAAAGATAGGTGGTAGTTCTTGTGGGATGAAACGAAATGTATTCTTTTCGGTACAAATTCTGTATCAGGTTCTGCTACCTTGGATGCAGATTGCTGTTTGTTGTGAGTTACATTTTAGTTTAGGCGACTTGTAAACGGAGCTGTTCGTTGAATGGAAAAGGTGTTTTCTCTAATTTGTCCACCTCTTAGGATTTTGAAGTTAATTTTCCGTTTCCAGGATGGCAGTGTCGCATTTCTCAATGGAAGCTACGGATTACGTATTTGCAAGCATTGTGGGAATCCATTGGTCGAGTGGAAAAATTTTAAAACGAGGAAGCTAGTCATGTTTCACTTCATCTTTGGTTTCTATACATCCGTAATATGTCAAAACATTCAGATGCAACTGTCTAAGACTGAGTTTCACATGCTTTGCTCTACTTTGTCTCTATTCGAGCCTGAGAACTTTTGTCGCGAGCGTGATTTAGGTCAAGTTATAGGTCAGTGTTCTCATCTTCTTTATTCTTTAATGAAGTAGATGATTCAGTAAATAGACAAGAGCTAGGACTTTTCAGTTTTCCGACTTTTCTGATTAAATATTTTCAGGACTAGTGCTTAGATACTCCATGGATGAGCTTGAGATGGAATTAACGATGGAAACTTTCCGCGCTGCACTTTTAAGGATAAATGTGAAGCGGTGAGCAATGAACGTTGGACATCATGTAACTTCGTATAACCTGCGCAGGTCCTGAAGTTATTAAGTGTCCATTCTTTTAAAGATGTATTGCTATAAGGTTTGCGAGTACTACACGTAGGTCGTGTTTTCTTGCTTTGAGGAGAATGTTTGTGATGCTGTTTGGAGAAGTGTTCTTGATATCTCGTCTCAAACAGGAGAGGAAAGAATTCGGAGTTACTTCTCTTAACGGGGGGAATTTGTCCGAAAAGGAATGTCCTGAGCAGTTTTCTAGACTAGTTCTTTTTAGACTTCTAATTTTTTTTGAATGTGCCGTCGTTGTTTTCGCAGTTATCTGCAGCTTGCATTTATTATTAGCATTGCTAGGTGTTTTGCGATTAGATCTAGTCTAAGTTCTCTTATCTTCTGCTCTCTGTTGGTTGAAATGCGCTGCAAACATATCGACTAATGTATTGTGGCGTATTTCACGCAGCTCTTGACTGCGTTGATGAGTAGCTGATAGCCTACGGTTGGGTCTGATTTAACCTGCCAGTCATGTAGGCGATCGGTTTCGTGCAGAATATCTCGCCTCACAACTTGTATGTACTTCTTTAGCTATTGTGAAATTTCTTTTCCACTTTGGAATCTTTGCATGAAAGAGGTTGTGGTCAGAGCCATTGTGGAACGTGAGACTCCGAAGATGTCAAGGTTAAACTAACCTCGTTGAAGGTGCGAATAATCTTCGAGTGAGTCGTGCCAGTAGAAATTTGCAATGTGGCGATTCTCTTCCTCGGAAAACGGATTTTTTTTAAATCTCTTATCAATTCTACTGGAGTGTCATAACCTGATTTGGGCTCTCTGGGAATCGATGCATATAAAGGCCTTTGGTGTAGGATCACTTCCTTCAACACGTCCTTATTCTAGTTCTCTATGGCCTGATGTTACCTATGCGCGAATCCCAGAGCATCTTGCTTCATATTCGGTCCTGCCATCTATATTCCGCGAAGGTATTCAGATTTCCAAGTGGATCCGGGTGCTACTTGAGAATAGTCGTCTTTTCTATGAATGTCCTTGAATACTGGTCGAGTCTATTCTCTCTGGAATCTTAGGACAGTCATATTAGAGCGTTTCCAGATCTCTCTCTTCTAGCATAGAACACAGTCTCTCTCGTCAACTGCACTAAGCCGCTGTCGTCAGCTGAACCGGTTTCTGAGCAGCAGTTGTTGGTACCGCGTGTGTTATAGCCCATAGGTTGAAGGATGGCCAAAATAAGGTGGTACGATCTTGTAAAAGTTGATGAGAGCAGTAATAGAACGATGTATGACAATACCTGCACACTGTCGTGTAAATGGCGCATTCCGGTTTCCTTGTTTCCTGACTCTTATAGGGAGACCATGTGACCTCAGTAAGGGTTTGATGTAAGGATGACAGTTCTGACGTTGCAGATGCCGAAACTTCTATGACATTTCATAGAACTGTTTTTTGAAGTGGTTCTAACTATATCATCGTCAACACCCACCTGTCATCAGTTATCTGGCAGCTTGATGTCGTAGGCGCAAGTGCCTAGCGTTTTGACAATATAGATGTTTTTTTGTTGGTTGATGTTTTCTTTCTGAAGCTCTGAAGTGGCCTTGATAGTGCGTCCTCATTACTGTTTCCATGTGAAGTCAATAATCTTTGCGTTTTGGAATACCACCTTGCACAAAGGTTTCTTTCAGAGCACGGCTGATTCCATTCATTTATTTACTGCTAAATGGGCTCCTGTAGGCAAACATCGATGCGTCTTTTTCTTGTTCAGCAATTGCGAGGTTGTTATACAGACATATTTACTTCCATGCAAAAACACACAACACAATATTAGCTGAGGTTTTGGCAGTATCGCCTTCAGAGCCTAGAAGTAACTTGTTGCTGAGGACAGCTATTATTCTTTTTCTAGTGCTCGGAGCAGTATTATGTCCAGCCAGACAAATTTGGAACAAGAAGAGATTTCCCGAAAAGGAAACGAAAAGCGAAGGCACGTTAAAATTGAGGGTTTTTGTGGTTTCTGATTACTTATTCCTTCGTTTTTGTATTTTATTCTATCGTTTAGTCCCCTGTGTCACCAGCTGACTAATACACGGATCCTATGACGAGAAGCAGAACGAAGCGTTTAAACGCAGAGCGAGAGGATATTTTCAAGTTCACTCTAAACGGAAAAAATGTTGATTTATACCTTTTGTAGAGAAGAAAACGCGGCATCATCGGCGAAGGCCCGATTGGTACTGTAATTAGTATCTGTAGATAAGTCAAGGTCAGTGGAGTTATTCAAAGTATTCCAGTATTATTCTATTATCACAATTCATCGCGCATAACATCAGAGGTAGTACTGATGAGTATTTTTGGGAATGTAGATTGAAAATTAGGCTGACCAGTGATTCCACCATTAGCTGTGGCGCGATTTTTTTAAAATTATTTCAAAGACTAATGTTTCGGAAAGCGTCGTTTTAATAAGGTGTTGCTGACAAAAGTGATTAGTAGCCCAGTCGTCACTCATTGCAAATTTTTGCCGAACCAATAATTTATGAAATAATTTTGATTCCCTTGAGTATAGTGAGTTTTTTGGATGATAGTTTTATTCACTCACACTGAGTTTCGGTCTGCTTTTTCCACCTTTGAAGACTGTAACTGTATAGAACTACTCTTAGGCAGCAAAGTTATCGTGACATCTATTCCTACGGAACACTAATCTTGTAACATACTGTGGTCATGTGAGCCGTTTAGTTTCTGATTTTAACGTGAGTACTTTATTATGCGATTTTCGTTCTTCTCACCTCCACTTAACTCTGTTTAATATGACATGACTACGATAAGGATGAGGAATCCAGTTCTCAACTAGGAGCCAGATATTAGTGGGAGGATCCTGTTCCTAATCTTATTTGTCAGTTGACTGTGCTAGGATGACAATTTATAACCTTTATCACGATTGAAATACGCATTAGAACATAGCAGCTAAGACACCATATTTTTTTTCCAATGGTTTTACTATACGTATGGTTCGCTTCTACAGTCGTGCCGGAATTTCGCTAGAATTTGTGGTGTACTTGCGAGCTCGTTAAGGACGAGGGTAGTCGTTACCTTTTTAAGCGCCATGATCTCTAGATCCTCCAACGACAGACGATAATTGTTCATTGCGTAGTTGTAAAAAGGATTCTTTTTTTGTTTTCAAAGAAGTCATTGGAATATACCAATTTCGTCCAAATAACAACTAAGAAATCGATCGTTTTTTCTTCTGTTTTACTTTTTATTTTCTTCAACTGCGCACTCAAAAGCAGTCCATTAAGCAGCCATAAATATGTAACACCTTTTATTCAGCTAGTCAGGGTGCGTGTGGCTCAGTGGTCGGAAGCGCCCTGAGACACGCACAAGGGTCGATCCCAATGCCCTCCTCACACCAAGCTTTTCATCGCTCCGGGGACGGTAAATTTGTAGTAGACTTCTTTGGAAGGATAGCATCACTGGCTCGGTACATCGGTAGGCCACCGCGAGTCATTGTGGAGACCAGATACGCATTTAATCACCTCCAACGATGCTTAATGAAGCCGAAAGAATTTCGCATCCCTCAAGGATTGATCAACACCAAGAGCTTTTTTATTTATTATTCGACTACTCATTAAATGACTCCAAGAGTACCACCAAAACCATCATTCGTTTCTGACAGCTGCCAGAACTGCTCATAGAGTTCCACTAGCTTTAGAAAATGTATCATTCTCTTCTTCGAAAGCTTTATTTTTTGACTGCTTATAGTGATAAGACTCGAAGTCCTTTGCTTTGAGAACTAAGCGTGGCCACAGGTGTCTTTTAGATCATCCCATGAGTATATGGCGAGGTTTTTTCTAAAGTTGACCACTAATCGAATCCGCTCTACTTTTGAGACATTGCTTGCAAGCTTTTTGGCAAGCCGTACGTCACTAAGTCGCAGCTGAGATAAGCAACCATCTCCTTTTGCTAGCACGTCGAGTTAAGTGAATCTTCGGTTTTAGAACACCTTTAACCTCTCACATGCCACACCCTTGCTCGCTGCGTAACTTCGCAGCTTATCGTTTTGAGACTTGTGATATCACTAGCTAACGCATCGTTGTATCTCCTGACTCTTGAAAGTCTTTGTTTATGGCAAATGCTGTTTCAGTCACCACTAAAGTAACATGCAGCGAATGTTCAAGAGAAAATTGTGCCCAGTAAGTGAGTCATTCTTCTTTTCTGCACAATTTTAGCACCTTTTTTGATATATTTATTTATGTGATCTTATAAACTGATCTTCTTAAGCTGACGCGAGGTTGGTACAGATCTTCGTTGTCGTTGTCGTTGTCGTTGTTTTTGATGTTATTGAACGATTACAACGAGTCCCGCACGTAACATCACGGCTCTGAGGAAGGCGAAGTCACCGAAACGTCAGCCATCGTTCAATAACATCAAAAACAACGACAACGAAGATCTGTACCAACCTCGCGTCAGCTTAAGAAGATCAGTTTATAAGATCACATAAATAAATATATCAACTATCTATGCCGAGGTTCATAGAAAGTCGGTCTTTCGAATTTTAGCACCGTCATTCTTACTACTGTTTTTTTTTCAGGAGCTTATTCTGTGCTGCACAGATAGGGACCTGGATTTCCAGTGACGTTCTCCCTTATGTCCTGTTTTAACTGTGAATGTTTCCTTTTATGGTGATTAAATAAAGTGAAGTGTATAGTAGTTCTCTCCCACGTTCAGCGTTGAGGGTGGAACTTCTGGATTTGCGAGTTACCATGGATTGTCTTGGTCGCCATGATAACCTCAGAAAGCCGCTTAACCTGTTCGTTCCATTCTAATCCGTGGATCCTAATGTGACGTTCTTTAGACGTTCTTCTTCGTCCAATCTTGGCGTTGAAATCTCCATTTATGACCTTGAAGATTGTATGGTCTTCTCTGTATAACTTTTCCAAGTCCATATAGAACGCTTCGACTTCTTCTTCATCATAGTTCCATGTCGGCGCGCAAACGACGAAGTTTGTCAAAGCTGGAATTGATCCACATCTGTTTAATCGTAAACGTCCGATTGGAGTTGTTCGTTGTTCGAATTAATCAATGTTCATTGACAAACTTGTGTTAACGAGAACGCCGACGCCGTTGCCGCCGACTTCTCTACCGTCCCATGTTCCGAAGAACTGTTCTCCTCCGGTGTCATAGACGGCGTTGAATTGGTGGCGTCGTCTCGTCTCGGCCAGGCCGATGACGTCGTACTTTACTCTTCTTGTTTGCATGAGCAAGTCCTCTATGGAGGAATCGGATGCAAGTGTATGTGCATTGTAGGTACAGATCGTCACCTTAGTTCTTTGCAATCCAGGCAGCATCCATTGGCTGTGAGGTTTTAGCAGCTTCACCGTATTCGCCCTACCTAACGCTGCCGAATTGGGGCTCTTTAGGGGTCAGGGTAATGAAGCCCGTCTCTTTTACTGTTTTTAGCTTTTTGAGACCGACGTAATAGCTTGCTGGGCTCTAAAGATCGGGGCTGTGTATAGTCACGGGTGGCTTTCCAGGTTCTCTCAGAGTTGAAATGGAGCTTATTTGTTGGAAGCGACTACTAACCGCCTCCCATGCACTTCCCTGTTAGTTGATTGCAGGCTTTTGGCCGATTTCGCCGACGTTCTACAGAGACGACCATACAATCTTCAAGTTCATGAATGGAGATTTTAACGCCAAGATTGGACCAAGAAGAACGTCTGAAGAACGTTACATTAGGACCCACGGATTAGAATGGAACGAACAGGATGAGCGGCTTTCTGAGGTTATCATGGCGACCAAGACCATCCATGGTAACCCGCAATTCCAGAAGTCCCATCCTGGACATGGGAGTCTCCCTGGTACTCCTAGACCAGTCTTTTTCTGGTCGTCACCACCCCGTGCAGTCTCCTGCCTTGTAAATGAGAAAATTTGCCATCATGTGACTAGCCTGACACCATGACCGTAGTGATTCCTGGCATTGGTCTGCCCTTAGCTGGGCTTCGAAAAGAATAAGAAAGGAAAACGTCAAACTATTTTTCGGCTTGTGAACCATACTAGGATGAAGAAACCCCAGCTGTACACCGAACACCCAGAAACACATTCCAGCACTTATCATGTCGAATTTTCAGGTCGTACCTGATCGTGGTGATATTGCTGTAGAACATCGAAACCACTTCTTACTCAACCGGTAGGTTCCATTTTACATTGTTTTCAAGTATTTGAGACTTTATAAATAAATATTCAATACTCTTGGATAGAATGCTTTATTGTCACAGATGAAACATCGGCCTTAAGTTGCGAGCGGTTTCTCCTCGACGTCCGGGAAATGTGAGATATTTCGAATGTCCACCGAAGAAATCAAATGGCGAATAGAGAAGGAGAAAAGTAGACCTTATGTATACAAAGCTAGGTTTGTTGTAACTGGTTACGCACTTAGGCGCACTAGTCGCGCGGCTATCGATGACGTCTTTACCAATGGGCACAGTCGCTACCCAAGAAATCGTATGTCCGGCATGCTGAAGGACCATCTGTGGAAAATAATTTTTTGAGAAGTCGTCAAAATGCAATCGGTAAATAAGTGGCAAGTAAAAACCGTAGTTAATGACTTAACTCGCCATATTCCATGCAGGTTTCGAAGGAATTCTGGTCTTCTGAGACATCGCTCGCGGTGACGACGCGCTATGCTGAATAGGGGAACATATAGTGCACAATATGATTAAGTTCATATACGGTAGATTAATGCGTTAAAGCTGTGGATGTCGATAAGTTGCCGATGACTAAATAACCATCTGATGACGTTACAGATTCACCAAGTGATGAGGAGGCGAAAGAATTTCTTCATTTCATTTCATTTGACCGATTTTCAGTCAGTGTGGAGATAATGGCCGATTAAATAACTCCGCCTCAGTATTATGGCCGTAGAGTGAGAATAGTACGGCAGGAAGCCGAGCAAGAAACTCAGGAAAGCCATCTCTTGATTAGAATAAGATACGAACTGAGGAATAGGCTGCTGAAACTTCGATTTTTGAAGAAATCTATAGTTTACTACATTGAGGATGTGCAGTCGAGATCATCGACTCGTCGATTGGTTCTGTTTTAGTAGAGTTCGGTGGATCCTTGCGATCGTCAGAACTTTTCTCGACGACTGCTGCGGCTTGCTGTGCAACCTTTCTTGTCATAGACGCAGTGACTGGTCAGGATTCGAAGGATTGTTTTTCTCAGCAATCATGTTGTACTGCACTAGTCGGAGGCGCCCTACAACGCACATGGGATCCATCCTCGCATACTAGGGTCCCCAAGGCCTCCATCTTTCCGGGATTGGTGGATTGATACCATACTTGTCTAGGAGGGTATCGGCACTTGCTCGATATATCGATGGGCCACTAGGAGTCATTGTAAAGGCCAGATATGCATCCATTCACCTCGGTGCTTGATGACGTCGAATGAATTTCACATCCCTCAGGGACCAATCAGTGTCAAGAGCTGTATTCTTTTAACATGATTTCACAACTATCTGGTTTTAAATTTCACAGTCGCTCAAAGAAAAGTCACTATTTCCTTGATGGCAACGCAGCTATCACCTGGTCGGAAAAATTTTTAAGCCTGAAGCATAGAGAAGACGTTTTGTTCTGTTGCTTCGGTATTTCTGAGTGGAAGATCTGTGGTTTTAGGATTGCTTCTGTCGTGCTATTGATTTTTTCTATCGCTATAATTTTCGTGTTTGAGTGATGGGCAGGGTGGTGGTAGCGCAATGGTTAGTGGCGGCATCGATCAGAAGGCAAAGGTGCAAGCTCGACCCCTGATCAACACTCTTCTCCAATCCACGTGTGCGCGCTTCATCTCGGCTATCCCCAAGATCCTAAAGAGAAGTGACTCGCTTAGCAATTTATGACAGTGGTAGAGAGGACGAAATGATGAAGCAGCAGACGAAGGAATGCGAAGTGTTCGAGGAGGTATGTGGACGGTGATGCGAGGAAACGGAATCGAATGCGGGAAGGACTGGAATCCGAACGGTAGACGTGATGACGGTTCATGTAAAAATATGGTGGTCATATCGCAGCTGCCCATTACATTGTCAATAGATTTCTTGTGTGTACGAAATTTTCGTTTGGTAAATTTGCACACGTAATTATTTTACAAAAATTATAATCATTCACACATGGATACATTATTTTTCTGCTTTGATTCCCTCTGAACACTCTGTTTTCTCCTTCATTGTCAGATTCTCTGTTAGCACTACATAATCCCACCGTTCTAACAATGATTGAGTGATATCTGCAAATCGATTGATCGCAGTTATCCATGGTGGAGATGCAACCCTCTATTATCCTTTCCGTGAGCTAACGCGTTCACCACCACCCTCCTTCGTTTCGTCTTCCTATGAGCCGTGCTTTATATATGCTATCAGCAATCAGCCGTTAACGGGATTGACATGGGGCACAAATCGGCATTGAACCAAATTAAAATAAAATTGTAGGATCACATTGTGATTACTTTTTATTCACTGTCTATTATTTTTTATGGCAGAGTATGTTGTGAAGTTCAACCACAATGGCGCTGAGATATTTGCAAAACTCCGGACCGCAGACGTTCGCGGTGGGTAACGAAAGCGATCTAACACTTCCCAGGTGCTATTGTTCAGCCACGGGATATCTACGGTCCAGAGTCTTGCAAAAAAATAGCCAGTGAATAAAAAGTGATTTTATCGTTTTCGTTTTTTCTTCCCACTGGACTTTAACAAATTCCGGTCAAAGCAAAATTCTCAACCATTCACCAACTCAATCATCTAAGCCTTTTAGATGAGAGCATAACAGAGAAGGCTGTCACCACTAAAGATGAAATGGCTGCTTATGAAAGAATTCTGGTGGACAACCATTGGTAATATTTGTCGTGAAATATTCTCTACCTTTCGCTTTAACATCTCTTGCATGAACCATGTAATCCTATTTATCATTCCTCTCATATATCTACTACATCATAAATTCCTTGACACAACGCCTGAGTATCTGTCCTGCCTTCGCACCTTCTAGCCATCGGGCACGATTCATTGCTTGAGGCGTAGACGTTGCGACACTCCCCTTGATCCTGCGACCCAGGCTACTCTCTTGGATGTAGCCACGCTACATAGCACGTCTATTTGCCTTCTGACGACGCCTGGAGCTTGCCGTTTTCCTTCTATTATCATTTTGGTCTTCTACTTAATCTTTTCTTTCACAACTCATTCGTTCAGGTACCAATATTGTTGGCAAAAATCCCTAGCTCTCGCATTACTGGCATATTGAGGTTACCATCAATCCTCATGTAACCACTACTAGTTGTTTATCTAGCAACTTCCTCATAAACATCTATCTAGTCGGTTATTAGTACTTATTTACTTGGATACTTAGACGGTCGCGCCTCACTGGTTGTGCAGGCCCGAGTACAATCTCCATTTTTTGGAGTTTTGGTCATTTAGCTGTTGTGTTCCGCTGGAGTTCCGAAGTCACCTTAGAAACGTCCGCCCCAGGTCGTCACCACCACAGGCACTCGCTACCTTGGTGGACCAGAGGGAGATTTGCCACCATGCGACTAGTTTGATACCAGGACAGTGGTGGATCTTGGTATCGGTTTACTCTTAGCTGAGCTTCTTGATGGAAACGTCACACTTCTGGTCTTCTTCTCAGCTTTAGAGACCCTGCCGGCGATGAATCCGCCACTGTACATCGCAGCTGGACACCCAGGAACACTTCTCAGCCACGAAGAGGCAGTAAACCGTTTGGAGGATTCTTAGCGCGAAGTAACATAACAGGTCTAGCAGTTCCATTGCCTGTTGTGTTAGGCTTTTTCTCATAAACCTGATATATCGATTGGGTTAAGTACTACAACAAAGGCTCTATAGTGCGTACTGCACCGTTAGTTGCTTCAGATCAACTAGTTACTGCAAACTGTCTCATTTTCGTTTCCATTTCTCTTTTTTTTCAAAGTCTGAAGGTGGAAATTGTTAGTGCTTCTAAATTTCCACCATCGTCACAAACATTCTGACTAATTTGTTCCATAAGTTTCTAAAAATCTTCCCAACGGTTTAACGCCTCATCGTGGCTGGGAGGTGTTCCAACGTGTCGGACTGCGATGTACAGCGGGCGATTCATCCCGTGACAGGGTCTCCTAAGCTGAGAACGAGCCCAGCGTTTCCATCAGGAAGGCTAGCTAAAAGTAAACCAATACCAGGATCCACCACCGTTCTGGTATCAAAGTCGCATGGTGGTAAATCTCCCTCTGATCCACAAGGGCTGCGGCTCCCTGTGGTGGTGAAGACGTGGGGCAGACTTCGGCCAGGCTGACCTCGGCACTCCATGGAACCATAATGGCTTAACCAGCAAATCTCCGAAAAATGGAGATTATGTTGGAGCCTGCGCAACCAGTGAAGACGGGCCATTCAAGTAACTAACTATGACTTAATTATTTGACCGCTGTGATGATTAATACCAAAATGTTTAGGTTAATACATACGTTCTTTTATGAACATCGGGGTTGTCGGTTGTCGTTGTCTGCGATGTCTTAACCGTTATAGAGCTATTTGACTGAACGAAAAAATTGGTCGGAACAGTTCACTTACTTCGCGTAATACTTCTTATGTTATTCAGCCATACTGCTGAGCTCCTAATTCGTTCTGCCTTCACTTTGTTTACCACACTTTAAGGTTGCTTCAAGTACTATTTTGTCATTTTTTCTCTGTTCTTCAACCACACTTCTAGGCGTATCCCTTCTACAGAAGTGTAGCACGTCAGGATATGAAATCCGCCTGTTTTTCTTCTCACATCTTCGTTTTTCGAAGTCAACATTTATTTAGGATGCTCACTGTCTACGAATAATTATCAATTCATTATGTCTGAATCATTAGCGATAACAATTTCATCAAATGTTGCTGATACGGACGGTAAAAATCTTCGTTCCACATAACGGCCTGCCCCAACTAGTTGTGCGGACCCCAGCATATTCACCATTTTTCGGAGATTAGCTGGTTAAGCCATTGCGGTTATCTGGAATCCCGAGGACAGCCTGGCCAAAGTTAGCCCCAGTTCGTCACCGCGACATGCAGTTGCAGTCCTTGTGGATCAGAGGGAGATTTGTCACCATGCTACTTTCATACCAGAACGGTAGAGGGTCCTGGTATTGGTTTACTCTTAGCTAGGTTTCCCGTTGGAAACGGCGGACTCCTTCTCAGCTTGGGAAACCCTGCTGGGGGGACGATTCCCCCTCACTGTACATCGCAGTCTGACTCCCGGAAACACCTCCCAACCACGATGAGGCGATAAAGCGTTGGGAGAGAACGCGAATACAGTCGCCTAATTATCATTTTACGGTCTATTGTAACTGTCTTTTGTATATACATCTAGAAGTTTTTGGTGTAATTCACGTTTTACGGGATTCAATTGCAAAGGTGTGGGTTGTCAACAAATTGTCATCAACACTGTAATTGAAAAGGTTGTTTTTTCTTTCTGAAGGTTAGATCATGTGTTGTATTCTGCTCGCGGATAGGACTTGATCATTTTTATTTTCCTTTTTTATGTAAAGTGTCACGAGTTTTCACCCTTGAACTTGATCAATTGTAGGCGTTCACCTTCAAAAGCATTGCGGACTCTGACTTTGCTTAACCTTACTGTAGTCCATATTAGGTGCTTTGTATGACTCAACACACTTGAAGACACTTGTTCGATAGTTCGAAGTTGCACCCATTAGCGACAATTTGTGATTTCCGGTGTTTGCCGCGTTGACGACGGTTTCTGATTCGCTGCGGACTCCCTTTAAATCAGTGCGCGTTGTCCGCTGTGCATCTTCTTCCTGGAAATATTTTCATCGGCGGAAAGCTTTGTGTTCCTTCATTGATACGGAATTCTTTTAGTCATCGCACTACTCATCTTTTCTCATTTGCGGCTGGCGAGACATTTTTTGCAATATCCCCATTTGTAGTACTGTCATGTCGTCGACGGTGGTATTATCCCACACTACTACGGGTTAACTCGTTCATTCGAGGGGACTGTTTTTTGCACGTTATAAAGTAAAGTAAGTAGCTTACCTAGTATGGAACATCTGTATTGTTTAAGTTACTTATCAGTACAAAAGGAATTGAGGAGAAGAAATGCGCGGGAAAGAAAGCGTTTGGAAGGAGAGATACAAGTCAATGAACACTTTGATAAGGGTTTTATTTTGATTTTTATCTCTTAAACCCGCTGCCATTGGGGCACCATCACAAATAATTTGTTTTCAGAGAGTTTTAAAAAGAAAATGGAATATTCTGGTAAATAATGCAGCTCAATTGGATTTAATTTCAAGCAAATACATTCATTCGTGATTTGGAAGGTCTGCGCTTCTAAGACGTGTATCAGTTCATTAGTTCATACAGTCATTCCTGATAGTACGATTTTGAAACCACAAGGTTTCTGAGATATTTGCAAAACTTCGAACAGCAGGTGTCTACAGTGGGGAACGAACGCGCTGTTACCCTTTCTGTGGGCTAAAGTGTTCACCACCACATCATGCGGGTTCTCCGTTTTGTCCGTCCAGCTAGTTTTCTATCGATCAGTGCCATCAGCAAAATTGTAGCGGCATCAGATAAAAAGTACATTTTTATTTCACGTTGCTATTCATCGTTGTGTTTCCATGCAATGTATACTTGAGAACATTAAAGGTACACAACTTCGTCTTTAAATATAGGTGGCAATAGAGAGTATACGTACGCTGAAGCGTTTTGAGCGTATCTTGTGAAAACGACTCGCCTGTGACTCATAGCATCGTGTATGGAATGTTGATGACTCACCTTAACTCTCTTTGCTTTTCTTAAAGCATGATTAAGTTATTTTCCGATCTCGTCGAAAGGTTCCACAATTGGAGAGATCTACTTCGGGCCCAAGTTCTTTGTTGTCAGGGTTGTCTTCTAGTAGACATCTTATCAGCTGTTAGGGTAATCTAATTCGCTTCATTAACGCATTCGTTACAGTGAACGCTGATGATTTGGATGCTTAACTGGTGGGAAATAAGTTTACTTTTAAACTTTAAAGAAATGTGTATCAGGTTGTAATGAACTTGTAGGGGCGTGTAGCTCAGTGGTTAAAGGTGCGCTGCAATACATACGTGGTTGTTGGTCTGATCTAGCCCCCCGGGTTTACTAAATCTGCGATCTCTCCTGGGTCACCCACTTTGGTGCCTGCCAAACTTGTTTGCGAGGATATCAATGCTGAATTTTTACATCGGTGAACAACCACAAGTCATTATGAGGTCAGATATGCAATCAGTCGCATTTGACCGCAGTAGCAATGCACGAATACGGCTATTAAGTCTTTGTTGTCATCATAAAGTCATCGCCATCGGTATCATCTTGAAACATCACTAGCACTAGCGCCAGAACCACCATGCCACTTATAAAGTCACGCTCGTCAACAGATGTTGCTGCTGCTACTGAACAGAGATTTCTTTCTCATTTCTATCTCTGTACTGCAAATTTATGTTTGAAGATGATTTCTTTTGAGCTGAAGGGTGGTATAGCATAGCAGTTAGAAGTGCAATGACACATGTATGTCGTTGTTGGTTCGATTTCGCTGTCCAAGGCAAGCAAGTCTCCTAGCTCACTTGGATTGACAAGGGTAACATATTTTTATGCGAGGTAAAAATATTTCCTTCAGATGTCGATATGTTTGCGGGAGTAATTGCGTTCGCCAATATTTATCCAATCACCTTTTTTTCTAACAGAGAATAGCCTTCTTAAGAGATTTTATTGCAGTTAATACGAGGACTTCGCGAATTTCTGTTGTTATATTTGATTATTAAGGATATTCATCTATTTCTCACACATGACGTCGTATGTCAAGCTGAAAAAGATAGGCTTTGATAGGAAAAGAACCACTCTATTGGCGACGATTGAATCTACGTAGCCAAGTTACTCCATAGAGAAGTAATAGAGCCGGAAAGAAGGACGAACACTGTGGGTTAGAAGTTCCCCTCTTCATCGTTCTACGAATTGAGTCAAAAAACGGGGAGTCAGCGAAAATCATCGGAACAAACAAGCACCAGCTTGTGATTGTTGTTAGGCCAGAGTTTCAAAAGTATGAAAAGCTGAATGGGCTTTTCAAATGCTATTAGAATTCAAGAAAAGTTTTGCGACGTTTAGCTCGACAAATTTTGCAGATCCTTGGGAACGACAATTAGTGAGTAGCGCTGGTGAATGCTTTTCTACCGAGAACTCCGAAGATAACAAAGTGAATATACTATCGCAGTCACTGTCAATTTGTTCTTTAACGATGATAACGATGTTTCATCGATGCATCTAGACGCATTACAATTAACATCATTAGAAAAAAGCTAAATTCCAAGCATATGTTAGGTCGGGTCAAGCTCTGAAAATTGTCCAGTGATTCATCCTCGCATTGCTTGTACAGACACTAACAACTGAACGTTGTTGCATCCTAAAAGACACGCTGTCAAGATAATGTTGGCCAGTACTGAACTTCAGCAGCATGTAACTCCGCTATCACGGTGGAATAAGTAAACGATTCGAAAAGCTCATAGTACAGACGATACGATTCGGTTATCCTAAGACACTAAACTGATGATGAATGTTCAGATAACTGTTTTTGGCATTTCAGCAACCAAAACATTCGGACATTCTTTAACCTCCAAACAACTAATCGACAGTGTTGAAGAGGGTTCGATTTTTGAAATGCTTTTATGCTCTATATTAAATGACATCGTCAGCGACAATAACGTTCAGAAAAACAAACGATTGTTAACGTACCATCATTGTCAACAAAATTCTTCCCGAAATAAAGAGCAGTGTCCAGTGAGGTTACTTCATTAGAGCTGAGGTCCACTCCACTGGATCTGACACAGTGCAATCACGATGACCCACACTTTCCATAGTTACGAATAAGTGAAAGGTATTAAGGAAATAAATTAGGTATTATAACCCCGCATGCACCTCTTTATACGTCGACTTCACTGCGCTGTTATTGCAATGCTTTGTGACATGTTAACTTTTCAAACCACTGCTGTTGTGTTTAATATCACACTCGCACGTCTTATTTCGTTACCATCCTATACAGACCTGCTCTATTCTTTCAAGCAGCACTTCACAGTTATTACCTTACACTCGCTTGTTCACCCTTATTATCGCCTTGTGTTTGTATTATCTCGGTTTTGACATATAGTCATTATTGCATTATTATTTCTAAAAACCGCATAACCCTTACTGAAGTTTGTGTAGAACGAGTACGGAAAGGTTGTTAAAATCTCAGGGCCAATGTGAACTCCTTCGATTGCGAAGAACAAAGGCGACATCTGTGCTTACAATGCACGTACACTTGCATCCGAGTCCTCGATCCTCGACTTTATGGTGCAAATGATAAAGATAAAGCACGACGTCATGGGCTTGGCCTAGACGAGGCGACGCTACCCATTCGACACCAAAGAAGAACTAGTTCTCGTAACATGCAACAGTAAAGGAGTCGGCAGCGTCGGCGTTCTCGTCAACGCAAGTTTGTCCATGAACATCGATTCATTCGAACAACATATAACCCGAATCGGACGTTTACGATTAAGAAGACGTGGAACAATTCCGACCTTGACAATCTTCGCCGTAAACGCGCCGGCATCAAAATATGACGAAAAGAAGTCGAAGCGTTCCATATGGACTTGGAGAAACTCTACAGAGAAAACCACACATTCTTCAAGGTCGGCATTGGAGATTTCAACGCCAAGATTGGACCAAGAAGAACGACTGAAAAACGTCACATTGAGACCTACGGATTACAATGGAACGAACAGAGTGAGCGACTCTCTGAGTTTATCATGAGGACCAAGACCATCCCTGGTAAACCACAATTCCAAAAGCCCCACCCTTAACGCTGGATGTAGGAGTCTCCCAATGGAAAGTACCATAACGAAATAGATCACATCATAGTAAATAGAAGGTTTTGTCTAATCGATGTCGAACTTGCAAAACAATGCAGATAGACCATAAAGAAGGCCTTGAAGAGAGAAGAACAGCAGTAATGGTGGAAGCTGCACAGGCTGGGAAAAACATTCGCAAAACCCACCGAAGTTTCGCCAATTACAAGGCTAAGATGATTGCACTCCGACGTCCAGACGTAACAGTTACGGCGTCCAGAAAAGCAATGGAGAAAATCATTCACGAATACTATTCGGATATCTTCGATAACCACGTCCACCTTCCGTCATAAAAAAAAAGGGAGGATGGATATGTTATACCACCGGCACACCCTTCCGAATAAACACAGTGGCTCGCCTCTTCGCACGTTACCTGTCTGAATGCAAGGTCTCTATTTAATGGAAGACCAGCAAGACCGTGCAATTGTTCAAGAAGGGGTGTCCTACACGATATCGGCAACTATCGCCTAATTTGCTTGCCCTTTGTCGTCTACAAACTTTACACTCGAGTATACCCGATTGACAGAACATCGGACGAAGGGAAGCCATGTGAGCAAACAGGGTTTCGAAAAGGATTTAGTAAGATGGACCATCTCCTCACGATAACATGATTCACTGAAGTTTCGCGAGAGTACAAAAGACCGCTCTGTCTTGCTTTCATCGATTCAAAGAGGGCCTTTGACTCAATTGAGATAGAAGCAGTCATGGAAGTCCTTTTTAGTCAGGTAGCCCCTACTCAGCACATAAGGATTGTTCGTGAGTTGTACAAAAATTTCTCAACCAAGATATCACCATTCTATAACAATATTAACATCGACATCAAAAAGGGTTTAGCCAAGGCGATACAACGTCGCCAAAATTATTTACCGTCATCATCCAGAACGTCATGCAAACACTGCAATGGGATAATATGGGAGCGGAAATCGATGGTCGGAAGTTACACCATCTTCGCTTTACTGATTATATCGTCCTTGTAACACGAAACATTAGCCAAGCGGAACGAATGCTTGCCGACCTTAATAAAGCCTGTGGAAAGATTGGTTTTCGACTAAATCTCTCAAAAACGATGTTCATGAAGAACGGACTGGTTCCATTTGCTCCATTCACGCTCAACGGAACGCGTGTCTCCGAACGCTCTCCATTTACGTCTATCTAGGTCGGAAAATCAACATGATGAACAACTTAGCTCCAGAGTTGAGCAGAAAGAAACGAGCGGCTCAGGGAGGATTCAAGAGTATCGAAGAGTAGTAAGGAGAGCAAAGAACAGCCGACTCCGTGCACACCTTTTCGACTTAACGATACTTCCTGCTTAACGTATGCGTCAGAAAACCTGGTCGCTGCGCAAGCATGGTGAGAGATTAATAAGCGTTACTGAACGCGCATACGAAAGGACGATGCTAAGAGTATCCCGTGCCACATAAGTAAAGGAAGGGATCCGTAGCTCCGACCTGCGTCAAAGATCAAAAATCAAAGATGCCGCTCTGTACGCCAAACAGTCGAAGATAAGGTGAAGGTTTTTTTCGATAAGGATGTCCGAGCACGTTATGCGCATGAATGACAACCGATGGACAACAGCCGTTAGTGACTGGATTCCTCGAGGTGTTAAACTCACTGCAGGAAGACCACAGACTCGATGTTCAGAGTTCTTCACGAAAAGCCTAGAAGAAAGATATGACGCTCGACGAATCGCTAGAGCCAGCAGGACCCACTGAGCTACTCTTTCACACGGCAAGGAAAAATGGAAGATTTACTAGCGCTCGCTCGATTCACTCGATGATCCGCGGGATTACAGGTGATACAGGTGATAGACAGCCTAATTACCTATGCATAAGATTGCGCTCGGTGGTGACGAAAAAGGCCCGCATGGAAAGTTTATACGAACTCGAAGATTGTTTTGATCCAGCGATAATTCCATTCTGATGGCGGATTTGAAGAACTCTATTCCACAACAACTGCTATAACATGTACATTGTAGTGTAGTAGACTTATTACACTGTTATTATAAGCTCACATGTGCCTCCTTATTTGCTATCTTCATTGTGCTGTTATGGTATGCTGAAGATGTTAATACTTGGCATGCTACAGACAAAATTCTCTAGAAAATAACAATCGTTGTCGCTCAACTCTCAACTAAATCCACACATACTTTCTCTCTTACAGTATCTCCAACTGAACTTTGTGTACCAGTTACTATATAGCATTCATACAAACCTTTTGTGCAAGCAGCTTCATCAGATTCTACCAACAAAGAAGTACTCTAGAATCTCTCTTCGAGCATTAACTCTACT
>UYYA01004722.1:0-63308 GCA_900624975.1 Angiostrongylus costaricensis
AAGTTAAAGTGAATATCCCCGCACAGGAGACTAAGATACCAACGTGCTAACTTCTTGAGGCTTTTTGGATAAATGCCAAAAACCCTACAATGAATAGCAGGGACGAATGCCCGGAGGTCATACGCAACCTGACCCCGTATGCTCGCATCGATTTTTGATGTGAGGTGGTGCAGTCGTCAACGATATGTGACTATAATCAGCTGTTCTAAATTTCCTCACTAGAAGTCACGTAGTGACATAAAAAAGCGGTGAGTTTTTCGAGAAACTGTTGATCATGTATTTACCATAGAGTTTTTCGTCTTTTTGTAAGTGTTAATGAAGCGTTTGGCCTAGTAGATTGTATATCGGTATGCCCTTCCAGGCTCTGAAGAAGGTGATACTGCCGAAACGTCAGCTAGCGTTGTATTGTATTGTGTTTTTATGGAAGTAAATGTATGCTGTTTAAAAACCTCGCGATTGCTGAACAAGAAAACGACACATTCATATTCCAATGCCGAGACTAATAGAAAGTCGATCCTGGGAACGCTCTCAGCGTTGATCAATCCGTGAGGGATGCGCCGTGCACTCGACTTCAGCAAACGCCTATGAATTGCAGTGGCCTGCCGATGTACTAAATCAGTAATGCTATCTTCCTAGCCAAGTTTGGTACTAATCTGGAGATCCCGATGGCATGGAAGGCTTGATGAAACTGGGGCGCTTAATCGAACCAGCGACCACGTGTGTATTGCAAAGTGTCCTTAACCAATGAGCTAAACGCATTCATTACAGGTTTTACAAGCGCGCGATTTGCATATCCAACACATAACTAAGAATTTTACATACCGTTGAAGTTTTTGCCTTCAGTTAAATTTATTTGCAAAGCAAGCAATTCTTGTGTAAACACAATTCTTTATCTGAAACATGTAGCAAAGTTGTGCACAGTATGACCACTGTTGAAGCACTATAAATAATTGTGATTACTACGACGCTCTCAGTTTGAACTCAAACGTTTCTTATAAAGAGTGCATCTAGAGGCCTAGCATATATTACAGTGCATTTGCCATCGTAATGTCTTCCTATCACCATTCACTGCTGACAAAGTTGTATCATTATCATTACCACCACCATAATCACTCTGTTTGTCTTCCATTTCACTTGCTTCAGACTCTTCGACGAAGAACGTAGGAGGTTCTTCGTTTTCCCAAACATATCAGGCTTCATCGTTGTCACTGTTACCGAGGATTCAATCGGTGCTCTGCTCTTTGCTTACCGACGTGATACAAAGCTGTAAAAAATAGTCCTTGACTAATAAAAATAATGCAAAGCGATAAATTTTTCGGTCTTAAAATACCATTGGTGACAACACGGGCACCCTCAGAACGATAGAGCAAAATCTCTTCTATAATTCTCTTTAGCACCCAACTCCCCGAGTCCTCTAATTGTTTGAAAACTAGCATTGTCTGCTATGTAATTCAGATGAAGAACAATTACGGTCAGTAAGTGGCCCTTATTTAACTTCCAATCACTATAATATTTTATGTCCTATGGTCATAATTTACTCTCGCCACCGCATAGAATGGAAAAGTATAAAAAAAATAAGAAAATGAACGAAACGTTAGCCGCATTTCCATTTTCCTCCACACTTCTCAATCACTTCCAAATGCTAACAGCAACGTGGTTAAAATGAAGGACCATAGTGACATGTAATTAACGAAGCCCTAATGAATGAATATTGGATTACCAAAACTTTCCGCCGTAATTGGAATTGATAACAGAAAATTCTACATCGTTTTCCGTTCAACAAACCCTGCTCTGGACACTGAAATGTCCGCTGGGGAAAAGCCACGTGGTATTCTTCCCTCGGAGTCTCAAGTTGCGATAAAAAGCATGAAAAAAGCACAGTTACAGGACACGGTAATATCACAGCCGACTTTCTCAGATCTGGACGCCATAATTTACATGCACTTCTCGACAATCATGTCATAACCTACCTTCAAAATGAATAAATTCACAATCATCGTAACTATTGCCTGATGCACTTGTTGAGTGTACTCTACAAGCTCTTCACGAAGCTTATCCTATCGCGCATATCAAGAACATCATATGAGGCCCAACCAAATGAGCAAACAGGATTCCGACAGGATTCGGCTGCATGACAGCACATCCAAACCGTATCCGGATTCGCGTTTGGTGTTGAAGAATGGCGAGCAATCCTAGTTGTGACTTCTGTCTACTATAAAAAAGCATTTGACAATGTTAAAACGAACGCAATTCTATCAGCACTGGTCGATCAAGGAGTGGAACCGTTCTACATAAGAACTCTACCCGAGTGTTATTATAACTCCACTACGAAACTACAGCATTTTCCTTCTTCCTACCTTTCTTATTTGATCCTTCTTCACGTCTACTGTGCGGATCCAAGGCTTTCTCACACCCAATTCGTTTCCTCGCATGCATCGTCCACGAAAGTCTTCCCAGTTTTTGCGAGTGGCTTCGGTTTCTTCTTGAGGATTTTCATTTCATCTTTAATTTCGTAGAATACTGGTGGAGCAATTCTCCCTGGAGTAATTAGATAGCGGGGCTTGAGCGTTCCAATTGAATTGCAGTGAGTGATTTTTTCCCTGAGAAGACCGGTACCGTTTTGCCGAACACGGAGGGATGAGGGGCTTGGTTAGCACGGAGCGGAATCGAACTAGCACTATGCTCGTGATGTCGGACATCACTAACACTCTGCTATCAGCCATTGAGCTCTTACCATAAGAATGAAAAAAGGGTTTCGGGAAGATGATATCGTATCGCCAAAGATGTTTAGCGCCGGGCTTTAGTGGACGAAGAAGTTACTCAATTTGGGTGAGAAAGACACACGTATTGATAGAAAATTCCAACCAATCTTCGTTTCGCCGACGACATCGTCATCTTTTCAGGAAGTGCCAACGAAGCGGAGACGATGATCAGTAAACTCAAGGAACCAGGAAAAAATACCAGACCACGCATAGATCGGAGGAAAATCCAATTCATGAAAAACCCGTGGTGCGAAGGTGAACGAATTGAGCTGGATGGCTCGTTGATTGCAGAGACCAACTGATAGGCATACCTCGGGCGATGAGTGAACATGGAAAACAAGATGAACGAGAAATTAGACAGAAGAAGGAGAGCAGCTTGGGTAATCGGATCTGCATTCGGATCCCTTAAAGAAGCCGGCGACCAATTAAATGACCCGAAAATAGGTGCTCACCTTTTCGATTGTACAATTCTCCCAGTGCTCTGTTATCCAGGAGAGACGTGAGCCGATACTTCAACCACGTCAACAATATTACACACTAGTCACCCAACCCTCGAAGGACGTCCTCTGAAATATAACTAGCGCATAGAATATGTGGCCAGAAAGCGGACTTCTGATTAGCAAAACCTATCCCATCTTCGAAATCTAGGAAAACACTCATCGATAAAAGAAGCATACAATCATCGGCCATGAAATGAGAAAAACAAACGACGGATGGATAAAAAGTACTATAGAGCGGACACCAAGGTGATAAAAGCGCCTCTTAAGAAACTACTCATACGTTGGATGGACGTGTTCGTAATCAAAATGAGTCATCCGTACTCGAAGCCGAAGTTGTTTACAGATAACGGTACGAGACTCACAACCATCACAATCCTCGAGTCAAACCACATCCATGGACGACCATTGCGAGGCACTGAAGCGAATGAAGGTTGTACTGCGGTCCGCTCAGCTCGTGAAGACGAAATGTCCGCATGCCTAAGTAAGTAAGCATAGTAGCATATAGTATCATCCCTATCACCTGTCGTCTTACTGATAGTCGAGCGAGTCGAGCGTACGCTAGTAAGTTCTGCTCATCTAATTTTTACGTGTAAGAGTGCCCCAGTGAGTTCATCGCGCTGTAGGAACTTGTTGAGCGTCATACATTTTTTCTACAGCTTTATACTAAACTCTGACTATCGAGTAGGTACTCTTCCTGTGGTAAGTCCGACATTCCGAAGGTCCTAGTATATCGACTAACAGCTCGTGTTCATCATTTGCCGTCCATAGGCATTATTCGTCCGGCCCACCTTTTCTTCGACGATTTAGTGCGTAGCATGGCGTCTTCCACTTTTGATAGTTAATGTTTGCCGGGCTTTCCGATTTCCGCCCTTAATCGCATGATGTAGGAAAATTCTAGCATCGTCCTTCGATCTGTGTGTTTTATAACGGGGTGCTTTTTCATCTGGGTTACGTAGCGACCAGGTTTCTACGTGTATGCAGGGAGGATTGTGAAGTCGAAAGGTGGGCTAGGAGTCACATGTTCCTTGCTGTCGCACAACGTACTTATAGTCCCACACCCAACGAAACGGCTCTGAAGATGGCAAAGCTGTCGAAACGTCAGCCATTGAATGACAACAGGAAAAACATGTGCTAGCAACCGCGATTCAGCTCAACAATGGCAGTTTGTAGGTGTTATATATATTAAGTATTATTGTCAAGATTTATAAAAATGCGTGTTTCTGAGTTATTACCAGATGTTAGCATTGTTACAGAATGGTGATATTTTGGTGTTGAGATTTTATATAGCTTACAAGGGAACTTTATGTGCTGACTGGGGGCACATTGGCTGTCTAGAGTTTCCATAACAACTTCAACCTCGATTGAGTCAAAAGTGTTCCTTAAATCGATGGAGATGAAACGGGCAGTTTTCTGCACTTTTACTACACTTTGAATCCCTGCTTACTCTAATGGCCGTCCTTTGTCCACTGTTCTGTCATTGTCCTTCCTCCAATATTCTGTCAATCTTGTGAAGTGGCTAAGGACGAGTGAAGAGGTTATAAACGGCAAACACCAAGCAGATTAGGCCATAGTTGCTGATAGCGCGCAGATTTCCTTTCCTGTACGATAGCAGCGTCTTACTATTCTTCTACTGAGTAAAGATCTTGCATTCAGACAGGTAAAGTGTGATTATCCGTGCCAGTGTGTTTACGAGGACTGGTGGAAGGTTCCTCAGGTGTTCAGGTCTTCTCCTCTGCGGGTCATATGTTCGACATTTCATCGACGAAATAGCACGTTGGATTTCAGAAGGGGAAAGTGGTTGGACGGCATATCACTTTTTTTGTTTTATATATGAAAAGAAGAAGGTGGCTAATGAAAAGACTGGTGTAGCTGCTGTGGATGACTTTCTCTTCTGTCCTTCTAGGAGCTGCAATTGCTCCATCTGGGCGTCCCAATGCAACTGCCTTAGTCCTGCAATTAAAGGTGTTTCGGAATGCGTTTCTAATGTTCCTTCTAGCCTCTGTAGCCTTGGTTATAACTGCTGCTCTTCTCTTTCTAACATATTCTTTCCTAACCTTTCTGCATTTTTTTGCAAGTTCAGATATGAGTTGGCGGTTGCCTTTGGCTCATGCGTCTGCACGTTGGCGAATTTACTATAGTGCTTCCGGAGACACCTCTTTTGGTGAATTACGAACTCGCAGCCTTCATAGCGTTAAACCATGAGAAATGGAACCGTTCGTGAAGAAGGCGATGCTCTGACCCTGTGTAGAATTTTGTATGAACGGCGACATCGGTTAGGAAAAACTTTCGGTCTACCGTGCTGTCTATTTCATTATAGCATTCTTCATTGGAGGACACCTACTTCCAGCGTTAAGAGTGGAGCTTCTGAAATGACGAGTTACCATGAGTGGTCTTAGTCGTAACGATAAACGTAGACAGCAGCCCATTCTGCTGGTTCCATTCTAATCTGCGGGTTCCAATTTGACGTTCCTCAGGCGCTGTTCTTGCTCCAATCTTAGCGTGAAAACCACCAGTGATGACTTTAGAGAATGTATGGCCTTCTCCGTAAACTTTTCCAAGTCTATACAGAAGGCTTCAACTTCTTCTTCGCCATAGTTTGATGTCGGCACGTAAATGACGAAGATTGTGAAAGCTGGTATTCATCTACATCTCTTCAACCGCAAATCCTACTCGGTTGCTAGTTGTTCGAATGAACCAATGTTAAAGGAAAACGTATTCCGACGAGAACGCCGACGATGCAGACTTTTCCAAATATCGCTTCTTTCGAGGAAGAATTCTTCTCTGGTGTCATAGACGGTGTCGAATCAGCAGCGTGTTCTCGTCTCTGCAATACGATGAGGTTGCACCTTATCATTCTTGCCTGCGTGGTCACGTCTTCTATGAAAAGCTCAGGTGCAAGTGAGAGTGCTTTGTAGACACAAGTCGTTGTTAGTTCCTTCTTATTTATGCAGCCTGAATGGTCATGAGATTTTAGCAGCGTGGTCGTACTCGTCCTAACCAAGGCTGCCTTACAGGGTGTCTTTCGGCGTGAGGAAAGTGAGGCCCACCCCCTACCTATTTTGTTATGTTTAGCATTTAATACCCACGTGTGATTTTCTGATCTGTGAAGATGAGATTGGAGATACTCACGGGTAGCTTACTACTCTCTTCCAGAATAGATGAGGAGCTTATTTTTTGGGTGGGAATCCTAAACTGCTCCTACATACTTCGTATTCTCTTCATTGCAACCTTTGCCCAATTCGACTGGGAGAATACAATCCGCATGAACAAGAACATGCTCACTCACGCATTCATGATTGCGTCCTGGTTAACACAGAAGTTAAACGTCAACTCGGCACAGAAAAATCAAAGAATCCATATCTGGGTCTTCTCAGGAAACATTAGTTCGCTTTTGGCTCGCTATTAACTCCACATTCGCCCCCTTGACATGCGCCACGTTACCTCTCGACTAATGGATAGGTCTTTTATGAGGGAGATACGTGGAACATGTAGTAAATAGCAAAATTATCCAAGTCGCTAGCCCATATGAAATTAGTTGTCGTCATACACGCCAGTAAAAATTGTACTTGAGCGGCGTGTATTATGTGTTAACAGTTCGTGATCACGTCTAGTATTCTCCACTGCAAAGCATGAATCATACGTGGCTCTTACATGCCAAAGGTGGTTCTCTATGGCAAAAATACGAAGACGTCTTTTAGCTTGCAAATGAATTTTCATGCTGCATTATTTATACAACAGACAATTAGCTTCTGCAAAGTTCTTCTTTATGATCAGCAACAATTTCTGTGGCATTCAATCTTTGCAACAAGCAGATATATCGTCTGGAGATCCACACAGGAAAACAAAGTCATTCTGCTATTTGCCTTTTGAAAATTTCGATGTGTAAAGATTAGTCTTTCTCTATCAAAATCTGTTGCCACTTTTTTGCTAATTAAGCTACAATATTGTTGGAAAATGTACTTAGACAGTCGTTTGACTGTGAAGGAATTAATCGAAGAGGAAGAGCTATATATGACTGATGTAATTCACTAATAATGTAATAGCGATGTTGGCCACTAAAACTTAGAACACACGGGCAAATGTGTGAACATGAAAACGCAGACACTCGTCAGAAGAAAATAGGATAGATTCAATAAAAGAGCACAATCAAATAACTTATGAACCCTACTGGTTAGAAGCTCTAAGTAACTGCCCAATGGAAATGCAGTTAAACCTTTAAATACTATTGTAAACCAACGTTAATCTAACCTCGGTGTGTATAGTCAACGCACCCTATTGAATTTATATGCTGACACAAGGTTGTTAGCAAACAATTATTCGGATAACTTTTCGTCGTCTTCATATTCATCAAAGTCGTTTGTCTTGTCCACGTGGTTTTTTCGTCATCGCATCGACTCGGATCTTCCTCAGGACAGCACTTCTCGAGTGAGTCAACCTCACCAGACCATGCTCTTTCGTACAGGACGGTTGTTTTTGATATTATCTGGTGTTTATTTTCTCCGGGTCCCACAGAATTCGGTATCACTACTCGCTAGTTTTAACACCATTTTTGTTTCGTTCTTCTACTACATAGCTATGAGATCCGTTGAAGAAAGGAATAAAAGTGAATTGCAATAATGCAACATCAAATGTATTTCATTACCTGTGGAATGCTAAAATAATGCACACCACCTTCTCCACTGGATGGATTTGTTGGTTGCCCCTCGTAGAAGTAAACAAAAAAATTGAATAGTCCTGCACTATATTTTTATCGTTGTAAAGAACAGTTCACATCTCTATCCTTAATTTTGCTGTAGAGTTCCAAATGCGTTTTTCATTCGGTTACCTTGGAGGGAAGAAATAATTAGTAAATTTGTGAGAAACTCAGAGATTTACGCCAAAGAGGGCAAGTTCTTCTTACAGTTCGTACTTGACTTTTAGGATTACGAGGAGCTACAAAGTCATGGAAAGTGGGGTTAACTGGAAAGACTCTTCAGTTGTGAACAGCATACAGCTTTGTAACATAATAATTAAAACCATGAAGGGACAAAACTACAAATGTTGTGGCTTCACTGTTAAGGATCATAAAAAGCTTCATTGGTAAAGGAGTATTTTATTGTTCTTTCTACTTTTAAAACAGCGGAGGTATGGAATGTGTATAACCTAGATGCATAGCAAAATGACTTCATGCACCACTGACACAGTGGTGCAACTTTCCCTAATTATTATTGTGACCACTAATCGGTCTCTACCAACCCTTCACTCTTCAAGGCTAGACCGATCGTCAGTTGTGTAGACGGGCCTACTGATAGAATAGCTTGATTTACACACCTGTTTCTCAACCAGATGCTGAGCTACATACTAGCCCTCCCAAGAATACCCAAATGTTCCTAGTGTTATGGAGTCCTTTAAAGTTACCGCCTTTTATACTAAAATGTCGAATGACTTTGCAATCCAAGTCAACAGCAAGCTTTTTGTGTAATACGAAGGAGTAAAAAACATGTATGGCGTCTCGGTTAAGCGGCTGATGGAACTCCTAAAGGCATGCCTAAACTGCTTGACCTTCCGATGGTTCGGGGTATATTAAGCACAAATTAGGGGGTTGTCAATGGAACAGCGGTTGATACCAAACCTCGCCAATGCCTTTATGTCCAGGGTAGAAGCACCAAAGATCGATCTCCGGTTATTGTAGATGAAGAGACGTGTGTTCTGTCATCTGCTCCGCACAAGGAGAGATTGATATATATTTTGAGTCATTGAAGGAATAGTCAGAACAAATAATATTTACCCATGAGAAGCCGAAGGGAAAACGGCTTCCATTCCTGATCGTCCAAATTAACCCATCCAAAAATGGCTACATCATGTAGCGGAACCGTAGGCAATGTATTAAAAACACAGTGGCTCGTTACCTCTTCCCTCACCTCTCACACACAAAAAGGACGCCTTTAGGAAACCTATTTCGAACATCCACCAATGTTCCACAAAAAGTGAAAGGAAGAAACTTTGAAATTGGAGCGGTAAACAGCAATTTCGAATGTTTACGAAACTGTCCCGTTTCGGGATTGGCGTAGAGGAAAATTCACATTCCAACATGATAATTTTGACGAAAACAAGATCCCATTTATCTGGCCCCTTTATTTCAAACGAAGTAAGTGTTGCTATAAAACACAGCTTTAGAAGGACCCGCTTGAACAAATCGGCAACAGTAGCAGAAATACCACAGGACATTCTAAGATGCAGCCTAGTTCGTAACCGCCGATATAGCCATCTATTGCATGAGTTCAGGTACCGTGTAACCAAACTCTTATAGAGCGAGTGAGGCTGAGTATGTTGGAGAAACCGCTAGACCACCCTCTGTCCGTATAAAAAAACATCTAGACGGTAAATAAATTTGAATTACTCAATGCCAAATACTCCAATAGGCACGCACTGGACAGGAAGGCATAATGAAAAAGGTTGTAAAGTAAAACTCGCTATCCTCGCATACAATTCCAAAACACCAGCGAGTCAAACTCCTAAAGAGTTTTGCGCAATTTAAAAAGAATCCAGGAATGAACCGCAAAGAGGAGTGCCTTGTGGTGACGCCTGACCTAGCGCCATTCCTCAGGCTGATTCTTCGACTTGACCCAAGTAGATCCCTAACCCGTGTATTACTCTTTGCGGCTGCTCTCTACCAGTTAAGTGGATTACCTACAACGAATTAAACGGTGGATGTTTAAAGAAAGCTGTTTAATATGCGAATGCGAGTATGTGTTACGTCTTCTCCGCCAAGGTTATTAAAGAGTTGGGCTCAGTAGAATGCATGCCAGTTTGACCCTTCCAGGCTCTGAAGAATGCGAAACCGCAGAAACATCAACTATTCTGTGCTAATAAATGCTTCAATACAAGCCCCGCAATTCGATTAATGCCGAGGTTAATAGAAAGTCGTTCTTGAAACTTTCCTAACTAATTCGCCATTGGAATGCTGATTTTAGCACATTACGAAGCTGCCGGTCTCCACCAAATAATGGGAAGACTTACAAAGAATAGAATGGTGGATGTTTAAAAAAAGCTGTTTGTTATGAGAATTCAAATTTGTGTGCTGTGCTGAGTTTTGTCTGCTAAGGTAAACAGAGTGTTTGCCCGAGTAGATTGCACGTCAATTTGAGCATTGTAGGCTCTGAAGAAGGCGAAAACAGCCGAGACGTTGGCTTCTGAGTATCGACAAATGCTGTAAAACCAACCTCGTCTTTGCTCATCAAGAAAAATAGTGGATTTTAGTACTTATAGTAATCATTTAAGGGTGATGATTATGTTGCGAAAATATTTCATTATATAAGTGTCATAAATGACCCGCGAAATGTCAACATCACGAAGTTGGTTTCACGAGTTACACTATGGAGATGAAGGTCTTGCCAAATGAAAGTTTTGTAGAACCTGTCAGTATTGATTATGCTCAGCTGAAGACGCTAATGATAGGCGATCCAAAGAGAATGGAACCATAACTTGCGAAAAAAAATATTCGCAAGAATGGAACTGTCACAGGTAGCCAAGCGGAAATGCAGTGGAATTAAAGGAAGAATTCAAAAGAGATGTTCCATGAGAACTGAACACCAAGATACTACCTTCAAGTAATGCATCTACGCTTCGTTTACTTTAAAAAAAGATCGGTTAGAAATATGCCTCTTACTACAACACAGATCATGACAAACGTAACCAATAGCCTCTGGTTAATGGGCTGATATTTTTTAACGTGCCTGGACAAGAAACTTGAAAGAAAATAGTTTAAAAAAACGTTGTAATTGGAATCGATTCCGAAGGTTTCGCAGACTGAAGAAGTATGAACCTTCTGCAATGGAGTAAACTTGCACCCTCTTGGGAATTATCCGTACATTTCAATAGTTCTGCTGCCATTAATAAAGATTTACTGCAAACCTGTATATGTGTACTTGAATTTTAAGAATAAGAATTGTCATGCCTTCCAACGGTTTACCGCGTCATCGTGGCTGGGAGGTGTTCCTGGATGTCGGACTGCTATGTACAGCAGAGGGATTCGTCTACCCGGCAGGATCTCCCAAGCTGAGAAGGAGTCCGACGTTTCCATCAGGAAGCCTAGCTAAGAGTAAACCAAAACCAGGATCGTTCTCGTTCTGGCATCAAAGTAGCATGGTGGCAAATCACCCTCTGATCCACAAGCGCTGTGACTGCTTGTGGTGGTGAAGACCAGAGGCAGACTTTGGCCAGGTTGACCTCGAAATTCCAGGGAACCGCAATGGGTTAACCAGCAAATCTCCGAGAAATGGAGATTATGCTGGTGCTTGCACAACCATTGAGGACGGGCCGTCCAAGCATCAAGTATCAAAAGTTGCCAAAACCTTTCAAATAAACTAGCAGAGCTTTGATTTTGAACATAGGATTTCGACGATCCTCGAGTGCACACGACGACATGTGCTTAATAGTGAGGTAATAAAAAGATGGAAATAAATGCCGCCCTTTCTCCTTTTTTAAAGTATTTTGTGTCCAAAATATCCTATACTTGTCTGAAAATGTAGATTACAACTATTCCTTTCTAAATTTTGGATGATAAGTGCTTTGACAGGCATTTCTTTACTGCAGTTACTGATGAATTATGTGCTTCTCCGACAGTCAGAATTGACTACTTTCCAACTGGTAAATGTTTATTTTCTCACCTATTATTGTTTATAAAGTGCAAGCTTAACAGTTACCACATGATGCCCGATATGCATTGGACTCAATATATTTGTTGCGAATATGGTGGCCACTTTAATCTTTATTTTCAGCTGAACCAGCATATTTCAGAGTTTACTAGACTTTTTTAGTTGCAAAAAGAACTATCACAGCATGTAGTTCTTTCCCTAGAAGATGCGAGGTATTCATTCTGGCAGGATGAAATTCCGATTTTATGCAGCCCATGACACACATTTCTTCCAGTTTCTTGTCTTTAAAGCTCATATTTTGAGCACGAAAGCAAACATACAGCCGGGATTACGTCCAGGATGACACGAGGGTGTTCCCTAATGTATCGTTTACGCTTGAGCCTTCCACTTTTGGGTCAGAACTTCTAAATTCTAAATATATTAAAATCGGAACGACACTATAAAATTTTTTTATACAAATAATCCAGTTGGGCTATTAATTCTGTGAGCAGTTTTTATCGTCAAAAAACTTCAGAAATTTTGTATTTCTGCTCACTAAAACAAAATGATGTTTAGTCCGTTCGTGACAATATGCACGGATTTCAATGCATGAGAACCTGAAGAGAAAGCTATTTTCCAATCACAGACAAATGACCTTTAACTCGTAGAAAACTTCTTTAATTAAAAAAACTGTTAAAATCCATAGAAGCAAAAACATGGCGACAAATTGTAGAAAGGAAGGTTTTTCAAGGACACAGTCTACTCTGCTGCTCCTTCTTTCTTCGTCATGGTTCGCATCTCGCGTAGGGGAGTGAGGAAAGGAAATTTCGTCCGGCAACTCACATTGGTCTCTCATTTCGTTAACGTCGGCAACTGCCATACTGCCATTAAAATCCTTGATTTTTCAATATATAAAACTTTAAAATGATAAAGTTAGATCGAATTAATATTTTAGAAGAGCTGTGTGTACCCTTAGCGCAAAGCCTCTATTACGGGGTTGGCAATTCGTCACTCACTCAAACTCTCCAGCGCTCGAAAACGACAGGCAGCCGTAGAAAAATTAGTTTCGTCGTTAATGTGTTAAACTTTTTATGAAGCTACTGTTACAATGGTTACCTTATGCCAAAGGAATAGAGAGACACTCCCCTAGGAATCTAATCATTTTAGCAAACACAGGGTTTAAGCACGATCTTTGATGTTTTGGTTGCTTTCGATGGTTACGGATTGATACCAAGCAATGTTTTCTTTGTTTCTAGGATTCTGCTTTTCGGCATTCAGCAATGTTGTCCTTTTCTATGTCACAATTTGGTGACAATGTTTCTACGACTTTTTCGAATAGAATAGTATCCATACTTTGGAAACGAATTCATGTGTTAGTTGCCCTGAAAACACTTCTGTTTCTGCGTCTTCGTTTGAATCTACCCTAGGTCCATCCAGGAAAAAAAATAATTTCAGCTGAACTTCAACTTACGTTCCTCAATTAAACGTTGTTTCTAGTGAATAATCTCAATGGATTTCTCAAATCGAACAGGACCCCATTTGCACCGTTCAGTTACTCTAGCCAATTTTACACACATTGACAAAATTTTGGGAATCTCTTCTTATAATTTTTGCTTTTAATCTTGGGTACCTATCATACAATGTTGTTTTCGATTCTCTAAACATCATGAGTTTTCAAAAGAGGAACTCGGATGAGCCGAACAACAGCTTTTCACGGGTACACGGCGCTTCAAGACAAACGTTTTTTTCTGCTATGAAGAAAAAAGAGCGACTTATTAATTTACCTTCCAAGATAAGGAGAATTAAATCTAGTCGCTTTTTCGCATACCTTTTAATAGTGAGCACCTTCGTCGTCTCTAGAGGACATCGGGTTCTTCGCATTAATAGTTCGCGCATCTAGGAGCTTTTATTAAATTGTCCGCCGTTGGCAGCTTTCTAAAACATCCTTCTTTCACGTTTTCGTATATTTCGGTATATGATGTTTATGTATGCTTGTATTAACCCTTTTATTCACTGCCTTTTCCTTTTTAATGGCAAGGTATGTTGTGAAGTATAACTCGTACATAATGCTGGGATATTTGCAAAACTCCGGACCGCAGGTGTCTGAGGTGGGGAACGAACCCGCTCTGTTGTCCTTACCGGGGAGCAGCGCACTTCACCACCACTCCATCCGAGTCCTTCGTTTTGCCTGTCTCTCAGCTCGTTCTATCGATCTTTTGCCATCAGCAATTATCCGTCAACGGGATCGGATGGTGTGGTGGTGAAGTGCCCTACTCCCCGGAAAGGACAACAGAGCGGGTTCGTTCCCCACCGCATACACCTGCGGTCCGGAGTTTTGCAAATATCTCAGCATTATATATGCTTGTATTGTTCATATTTCGGCATATAATCGTTGTACTGGTTCATCAGATAGTTTTCTTAGTGGTAGTTTCAAACTAATTTTTGTTGTGCGTCTGGTAGTTTCTCAACTTTTATGCCCTTCCATTAATAAGAGTGGTCCTATTCACTTGTTCGCTTTCTTTGATTTGCATCGATGATCGAGTGAATCGTTCGGTTGTCAGTTTCTAGTAACGACTCTGTTTTGCATATGGAATGAACTCCTTACACTATAAAACATCAACAACGCCCCATTAAGATTTCAGATTCTTTAGAAAGGTGCTAAAGTACCGGGAAATGATGCTTTCTTCATTATATACAGAAACTATTCTAACTTAGTACTTTTTGCTTATGGGTGGACCATATAACGTCCACGGCAAATTCGATCTTCGACAAATGGTCAAACCTTCCAAGCATGACTGAGAACAATTACCACAATGTTGGCGAAATCGACGATATATTTTTTCCTTTCTTCATTTTCCCCTACTTCTATCCAAACTTCTCGTTTTCTTATTCTCATAGTTTAAGGCTGAGGATGGTGGTGAATTCCCGACATGACATAGCTCGAGAATTCGGTCGGTAATGGTCGTTTTCTTAAGCGTAAACAAGGGCGAGGATGTCATCAGGAATGTCGAATTGTTTTTGAAATTCAGTTTATTCACATAATTAACCTTAGCGTTCAAGTTTCCCACTGATGTGTTCGTCTTTGATTTAAGAAATAAGAGGAATGTTGGCTCGTAAGTGCTTGACTCTTCCTAAAGTGTCGTCATGTTGCTCTTTCCACCAAACTTCATGTAATCATCGTTGCCATTCACCTGCGTTTTCACGAATCATTTGGATAAAGCAGCCTTTCTTTATTCGCGATAATTTTGCTTTTTTTGTTGTTTTCACGTTGCAAAACAGAGAAAATGTTCGATCTTCACTGCCATTGAAAATTATAAGCTTCTATGTTATCACAAAGTGCTTCAGTTTAGTTACTAAATAAGGTATGGAGCTATAGTAAGGTCTTGCTGATCTAAAATTTACTGTTATAGTTCCAATTCCAAGAGATGTCCCAGCATAAGATGAAGATATGAACAGCACACAAATGTCGATGACGTCTTACAGATTCGATAATTTTAATCATGTACACAGAACTTTTAGCAGAGCATAAACGTTATCACCTAGAGCTTTTTTGAACCTGTGAGTGCTAGTGAACTGTTTCCTGTCTAATAAACCCTGATCTTTCTGAAACAATCCACGATTTAAAGTACCATTTATAATTTCTTTAATTCCTTGAAATTTGGCGTCAAAATATAATGTGTGAAAATTTGTCACAGTCTTAATAGCTCATCCATCAAGGAAAAATTTTTGCTCGAGTTTGTTTATTTTGGAATCTCAAAACAGTTTCACTGTAATAAAATTTTCGCTTCATCTTAACCTTTTTGATCTACTGCCTACTACAATTTTTAACGGCACCGTATGATGTGAAATACAACTAAGATAATGCTGAGATATTGGCAAAGCTCCGGTGCGCATGTGTCTGTGGTGGGGAACGAACGCGCTATTGACCGCGATTGTGATTTCGACTTCAGCCTCAGCTTAACTAGGTTCGTTGCCGATTTGGGCTCCCTAGACCAGTCCCGTTGACAGGTGATTGCTGATGGCGCTGATCAATAGAACTAGCTGAGAAGCAGGCGAAACGAGGGACCCGCATGGTGTGGTGGTGAGCTCGTCACTCTCCGGGAAGGACAATAGCGCGTTCGTTCCCCACCGCAGACACCTGCGGTCCGGCGTTTTGCCAATATCTCAGCATTATCTTAGTTATATTTTCACTTCATTTAAAAATTAGCAATTTTTGAGGATTTTTACTGCACACAGTACTCGAGGTGCGAACATATTCGCGACTAGACTGATTTTGTGCGGCAAAAGTGCCAATTTTTCGCTGAACGCGGTGTGAATATCATGTGATTCATGCGGTCCGTTGCGACTGATGCGAGGAGAGGATTATCCGCGCTACGGATCGGGGGTAAAGTGAGTGGTGTCATGTCTCCGCCGTCGAAGACACCTAGCTTATATTGGCTTCGGGACCCGCGTGCTTATGCAACCGCGGCTAATCTGGATTGTTGATCCTTGACTGCAGTAGACTGTACCTAACTGGCTGAAACATCAAACGTCATTGGCTTCGTTGTTTCGCAAGGAAGTAGGAAACTGTTTCACTGTTACGCCTCCTTCGGATAAGCCATCGTTGGTGTGCTGCTGAAGTCAAACCTGAACCGCTATTCTGCCTGAAACACTGAACATAGTTGTCCGAGTAGATTATAAAAGTTACATTGAGGTGTTTGATGTGCGACTGCGAGGCGGCCACATGTGGATATCAAATACTATTGTCTAGGAAGGTAGAGAACTTTTCCAGAAAGAAGTTCTCTATAATAGTAGGTAGAGATGAAGTGTATTCTCCACAGGGTTGCGATCACCCTCTATACCTTCTGGATGGAGTCTTTTCGATAACTCTGAAGCATTGGCCACAATAAAAAATTGTATGGACTCCAGTGGTTTTATCGATGAACCAAGTTGCTGAATAGCCACGTCAATTATCAACAGACTAAAAGTATTGGATGCACTAAATATTCTGATTACTGCCAAACGCCTGCCCGTTGATCTGCGCTTATTCCATTTCAGTGACCCAACTTCGAGTGTGATGATAAGCCTATCATAAGTATACAGAATGTACCATTTTGAAAATGCCAATTATGTGTTAGATTGCTCGAAAATTTATGTCGGATTTGCAGTTTCACTTTTCTCCTATACCTTTTAACAATAGTTTATTTTAAAATCCTTACCACTTACCACAGTGGATCATTAAAAAACTTAATTTACTCACTTATAATTTAATATTGTAATACTTACCACCTAACCCTCCCAACGGTTTACCGCCTCATCGTGGCCGGGAGGTGTTCCTGGGTGTCGTACTGCGATGCACAGCGGAGGGATTTTCGCTCTCCCGGCAGAGCCTCCGAAGCTGAAAAGGAGTCCGACGTTTCCATCAGGAAGCCTAGCTAAGAGTAAACCAATACCAGGATCCACTACCGTTATAGTACCAAAGTCGCATGGTTGCAAATCTTCCTCTGATCCATAAGGGCTGAGACTGGTGGTGAAGACCTGGGGCAGATTTTGGCCAAGCTGACCTCGGGATTCCAGGGAACCACAATGGCTTAACCAGGAAATTTCCGAAAAATGGGGATTAAGCTAGGTCCCACATAACCGGTGAGAACGGGTCGTTCAAGTATCAAGTATGTATGTATAACATAACAATCTTACAACTTGCGCACTACGATCGTGCTGTGATGTGAATAGCCCGGATGATGCTCAGATATTTGCGAAACTCTAAAACTCTGGTGTCGGCGGTGGAGAACGAACATGTTATTACCCTTTCCGGAGACTAACACACTCACCACCAAATCATGCGGGTCCCTCGTTTCGACTGTTCGCAATTAAAATATGAATAGTGTTTTCAGCTGCTTATCTAGGTTGGCATTTTGGATGTCAAGAAAACCTTTTTTTACAACTCTACTACGAATTTAAACTTGGACATGCGCGGAATAAACTGCTCGAAGCATTAATGAAGAATGAAGCCTAAGAGGTATTAACAAACACATAGTGCAATATCGGTTATATCGGTTGGAAAATTTTCACCGCATAATTGATCTTTAAGGTAAGGAAGATCGTGGACGTCCTTATGCTACTGAACACAATGAACTGAAGACTTTGCTGGAAGGAAATACACGCACAACTGTTCGAGAACTCACAGAAGATCTTACAATTTTAGATTAGCTAAAGACATGTTGAAAGTCAAAGAACCTAGAGAAATAGGTGTCGTGCCATTCGGTTGATATTCAAAGGAATGGTCGTTCTGAGTTGTCGCCAATTCTTCGTTTCTCGACGCCGCTGCAATTTGCCACAATAAATTGATATTTAAAGATAAGCGGCAACGACGTGCTCAGTGATTGCACCGTAACGAAGATCCACAGCACTTCCCAGAGGCAAAATTTTGCCAGAAAAAGGTCATGTTGGCTATTTGGTGGCCTGCAGCTGGTTTCATCAAACATGGTTTCCTGAATCTCTATGAAACGAAACGATTAAGGTGAAGAAATACGCTCACCAAATCAATATGTTTGAGAAATCAAGACGAGACTAGAACTGTCTTCAACGAATTCATCGCTTCCAGTGGTTCAAAGTTTTATGCAATCTGTACAATAAGATTTCTCTCCCGTCGACAAAATATAGAGATTGCAGCGTTTTTTGTTTCGATTAAAGAAGTTTATTATGAGCTGAGATATGCCAATTTTAAAGTGGAGGTTGAAATCCATCTTTAATTTCCGAACAGCCTGATAGTTGCCATTGTTTCACAAATGAATGGTTACTGAGGTTGATGGTTCCGGTTTGTTCGGTCACTGACACTTATTTCATTTTCTACTATAAAACAATAGTTCGGGGCAGTTGCTCTCAATGTAGTTTTCTTCCTTCGTGACTTTGTTCATTTTTTCAAGTAAAAAGATAGGATTGGATGTGCATCAGCAGGGAATATTTATTCCACTTTTTAGTGTGGAGTTGCAGTATTCGTTTGATTTGTACGGAATCATTCCTCATTTCGTTGCACATGATTTCATGCTTGACTACCTAACAACGCGTCAGGTAGGGTTGGTTGAATAGTCGGATTTTCGTTCACTAATGTGATAAAACGCGGTCCACCTATACCCGAATATCAAAATGCATTAAAGTCCGTCCACCCATCAAAGTCGCGCAATAATTGTTCAGCTTGGCGGTTCCATTCCGCGATGCCACAATACTTTAATGATATGTCGCCATCGAAATTACCGGTTTCAGACACATGTGGCTACACCTATCATCAACTTGAGCTGCTTTTCTTAATCACTTCCGATCATAAAGCAGAGTTGCCAAAGTTTATGAGCCATTCGGAAAAAATGCTCCGTTCTGAAAAAAACTTCCTTCATTTTACTTTCAAAGGTGTTCGTAGTATACTGCTTTCTAAACTATTTTCTCCAAGGTTTGAGCGATTGTATGAAGTTGCGCACATTGTAGAAACGCAGTTCTATTGTAGGCTTCTACACTGGCCTGTCCACTATTCAACGTGATATAAACATACTAAACAAGTTTTTTGTTATGTTCCGCTGAGAGTAAATTCAAGCAACTAGTTGTGGCCTTCGGAACTTCTGATTCTGGAGTAAACACACGAATGTTCCCAATTAATAAGTAGTCGCGACCACATTATTTAACCTTGCAATGTTTTTTGTTTAAATAAGAACAGAGGGAAGAGTTTCAGAATTAGTTTGAACACCACCTTTGTCTTATTACTGTGGTCAATGGTGGTGGTCCAGGAGACGCCATTTTCGGTGCTAAATGGTGTAAGCAAAATAACGCGCCTTTCTGTCGTGCTGCAGCGTTTATAATTATATGCTTATTTTTTTACACGACGGCCAGCACATGCCGTGCGGATTTCTGCGCTTATTTTATTGGTTTCCTTGCATCCATCATCCACTACACTCTTCAGATTTCAATATGAATTCAGTTACCAAATAACTATCTGATCCTCGTTAATGCTCAGAGTTTCTGGGTTGACCATGATAAACCTTTTTCAGATCTTTCCGACAAGTAGCCAGCAACTTTTGTGGATCGGTGGAAGCTGTTCCGAACCAACTATAGCATCAGTTTATCACCCAAGACTGGTGGGAACCTTGGTTTGCCTGTCGGGATCGAATTAGGCCCTTGCGCGGGATAAATTTCATCTCTACCATTACTTAAGCCACTTCCCATGTACTTGCCAGATTTGCTGCATACTTTTTGTACTATTTGTCATACCTGAAATTTATTTCGCTAATTTTCCTAGTCATGGAACTTGTCGTGCCTTAATCTTCTGCTTCTCGTTACTAGAAGCATTCGTTTACTTCTGGTTTGGGTATAACCAATGAAGAGCTAACAAAATCGCAGCACTGAAAGTTCTTTTTGAGCTCTGTTAGCTCATCGTTCTCCGTTAACGTTGGACTGATTAGTTAGGAATTGGATTCTTGTTGGGGTGTCACCTCCACTCCTAACGAAAATTAGGTTTGCGAGCAGAATAATGGTGCCGAATGAAACCACTTAATGAAACCACATTGTTTGATTTGGAGACTTCAGCAGAGGTTTTTGATCTAGGTCATAATTAACTAAAAGAAAGTTAAGTCTGCATAAAATTGAAGTGATAAAATTGCAGATTCTGCTTGACTCTTCTTCTTTCTTCAAAAATATTTGATTCAGAGAGAAAAGAATAAGGTAAGGTGCCAACGACTTTTTAAAATTCGTTATTGACTTTAGTTGTCAACGGACTCACAATGAGCTTTATATAGTGTAGAACAAAGAGAAAACCAAATATTTTAGAGATCTTTGATAGATTTTACTGCAAAGAAAAGTTCGGCTAACTCATCCAGTAAATCGTTTCGACATTAAATCTTCTAGGATGTTCGCATATTAGAGGAAAAGTCAATCTATGAATGCATGTTCGGCTATGATCATTATCGGCTATCACCTCGATTATGCAAACTTGAAACATACTCAACGTTGTATTCGTACACATAGTGTGTCACCCCTCCGGATTATGAAACTGGTTCGGTCGCACGGTAGAAGTACGGATTTCCATAATGTGCACATAACAGGCAGATAGGTTGATATGCATAGGGACCAACGTATCAAAAAACCACTAAACGAGTCATGCGGTGCTTTTACAGAACATTTAGCAACACTAAAGCATGGGGCAATTGGCATACTCTTGTGTGTATTACTTAGTTTTAGTTCACCACTTCTCCTTACGTTTTTTATACTCATCCTTCTCACTAGTTGGTCCGCTTATTTTCGATCCATTCTTGCATATTGAAAAGAGTTTACCAAACCTAGTCCCAAATTCTTTCATTGTCACATATTTCCCTATTTTTCTCGGAAGATTTTGCATCGAATCTCATATTGCATGAAGATGATGACGTCGTTAGAATATTTAAATTATGTTAGCAGAAAACGTTGTGGTGAAAGACGACTATTCGGCTCTCTGTTCCGTTGAAAGCAATAAAAATCACATGTAATTCTCAACGCATGCACGCCACTCTTTTGAACTTCTGCGAAATTCTTCGTATATTTTAGATTTGGTTCCTGCTCTCTCAATCACCAGCTTGTGATAACGGCGTTGTTCACAATGTTTAACTGCTCCGTTCTCCTAATGCGCGCATTTGCTCCTATGGTGCTTCCTTTGACATTTCCTGAAAAGTTGAGTTGAATGCAAACATCTCGCTTAAAACGCTGAGCAGATCTTCTCATATGTGATTTCAATGCGCTCTTCACTGGTTTAGATGTGGCCTCGAATTATTCCATCAGAAAAGATTAATGAGCCATGCCTTGCAAAGGAATTGTCTTATTTTCACATTGGTAATAGCCTTCGTGACGATTTGAATGTAGTTCGAATGAAGTTTACACATCATTTTTTCTCAATTTTCTAATTATAACACAACTACAACGTGAGGATTTAGATGAAGCAAATGAGGTAGAGAAGACACTTTCTTGCAATATATGTCATGCACATCTCCTACTCGTCGAAGTACTAGATTCTTTGTAATGTGTGTTTAAAATTTTTATTTTATATATGCTTCCTCATTTAGGAATAGCGCTGTTTGTTTTTTGCTGTTTAGGCTTGGCTCTAATGTGCTCTAAAATCGCCATCTTTTTTAGGGGCTTTGTCTACTCCAGTGTTTGAGCTTCACTGGCTTAACAATATGTCTTTTTCAGTTAGTGAATACATAATTCGAATAGTTCCTGCTTTTATAAATGCAACGGAGCAGAGGTAAACAGCGGTCTTGACTATGTCAATAGAAGCAAGATACAGCACTGCCGGACGCATCCGGTGTCTTTGTCTGCGATTCAGGACTGCATTTATATTATTTGGGGAATTTTTTTGAACTCCACTATTTCGACAAGAAGGTGTTGCTAATAGGTAAAAATTTCAATTGACATTGCTCTACCATGCTGCATGATTTTTGTAAAATTGTGATTTTCCTTGAATCGTATTACTTGTGCACAGATATTTGTCGTGAACTCGAGAATTATCGCTTTGGTTCTCCTCGGTGTTTCAGATGTGCTTCATAAGTGTTAATCAACGTTCCTGATTTGGGCCATGAATGTGGATTTCCAAACTACTTCAACGAAATTGTCCAGTCTGCTCTTATCAATAGTGACGACTGTTATAACCGTAGCAACAATTTTACGTTCTGAGACGTCATGTGAGCGTTTTCATTGCAGTTCAGGTGAGCATAATTTTGCGAAAGCGAACATAAGGATAGTTGTACAATAACCACTTTAACAGTTAAGGAGAATGATAAAACGCTCCAGCGAGATTAGTTTTTGTTAATCAATGGTTTATGTGATAAAACTGCTTACGTTCTTTTCATCACGATTGGAACCACGCTTGGTTTTTGGATTAGCAACTGTAAAGAACGGGAGAATAAGCATCATAGATATTCCACATGGATAGATTTAGCATTCTGCATAAGTGAATACTAGTGAGAGCTTCAGATATACTTCCTACACGCATCGTTGATCCATATCTACGTCCGCGTCCAACATTTAACTCTCCATGTTCTTGTCTTCCCGACTGGAACTCAATGTTTTGCAATCACACACAAATAGTTTCCTCACGACTAGGACATATTCTTCCTGAAATGCCAACCATATGCATATGCAGGTTTCTAATTCTGTTTCCATTGTTGGGTCTGCTTAATATTCTCGTTTGAACGTTTGGTTTCAGAAAATTCGTTGACAGTGGTAGTAAATGCCAGCAGTTTATTACGAGATGCTTCAACCGAGGAAACAAAAAGTGCGTCTTACTCGTAATTTATGGCTGAGTTTATTCATAATGGGGTGTTGATCACAATCGAAATAACTTTACGAGAACATAAAAATATCACGAAGTTAGGTGTTCATTGGGAAAAAAAAGTTATCTTAAGGACAGAAAACAGTTCCTGAAGCATTCTTCGAGAATTTTGTCATTTACTACCTGATCGTTTAAAAAAGGGCCTGTGAAGAAAAAATCTCGAAAGCTTTAAATAAAGTGAAGCTTACAAGGCAAGTAGGATTACATGAAGTATTTCTTTGTTTGAAGACAAAAGAGCCTTCCAAATCTGCCGTGGTGCGGCCAACTATTCACCTTCATCATTTTCAGAAGGCATGACGTTGGGTTTTATTTAACAACACTATACACACTTTCAAAGAGCGCTTGTAGGGCTGTGGTTAGAAGTGCCTTGCAATATACACTGAATCGGATGCTGGTGTGATCTCTCATATCGGTGCCACCAAATTTTCACTGTTCCAGATTCGGCAGATTGGTAACAAGCTTCTCTGGCAGTGTTGCAACACTAATTTGACATGTGGCTGGGTCACCGCAAGTCACTGTGAGATGTGCATTAAATCACTTCGACGATCTTGATGAATTCTAATACACGGTGTTTCAAGGATCGGACAACACGGAAAACTTCGTAAATACATTTGTCGAGGAAAGCGTAAACAACTCTTTACAAGAACACTAGCATTGAGAGGCCGCGTAGCACATCTGTGAAATTCTTTTTTCGACACTTTATTACTTAGGCGGAAAAGAGTCAGCACAAAGCTATCGCGAATAAATCGTTTACAGCCGGTCTGTAGAACACGAACTGCAGAAGATTTCTTTGTCGGCAGCACCAATTTAAGAAGGCGGTGGAAGACTTTTTTGCGGTTATTTTATTAGGAAGGAAGATCACAGCAGGACGCGAATGGACCAGATTATGTCCGCACCTTGTTATCTTGATGGAAATCACAAATAAGGCTTCCAACTGTAGTGGTTCCGCATGATATGTGAAGAAAACTCATCTACTTTTCGTTCTGTTTAAATGGAAGTCAGAGTACCTATGAATGCCCACATTGGGTTTGACTTGTGACCAGCCCATTAAGAATAAGTGCTCAGACGTAGTAATTAAAAAAAGCGCAATCTTGACAACAGCATCTAGCATTCTCAAAAATTAAAATAGCTGTTTTCACGAGTAGTGTAGGTCGCCTCAGACAAACTAGCTCATTATTCATTACAGTAATATAATCAACGTCTTTATCAAATTCGACACGTTTCCTTACAGGAATGGTAAATTTGAAGAACGCTATTTTTTTCATTCTATGGTTGCGATAGCAATCAGCTGGAGTTCATTATTCAAGCGGATCGCCTCATAAATCTTCGAGCTCTGATGGATTATGTCCATTCTAATCTATGGAATGCATTTTAATAGTCTGCAGTGGTTAGTGGAAAAAACAAGTGGTATCAAAACGGATTTACACGACCCTAGATACGGTTCGAACATAGTGAAGTCCACAACGGAAAGCGTTTCGATATATTACTTTGCGCTGTATGCTGTACCTAATCCAAACATGTTGTTTTCCAAATGTAGCTTATTTCTTTGAAGACAATGTAGAATTCTCCCAGAAAGCAAATGAGGTTGTACTTGCGATGTTTCTTTCTATCACATTGGCTGTCTATAATGATCGTAACGGTGGCCCTCCAAATGTCTGGGATTTCTTTCCCATAATGAAAGGTGTGATCTCGTATAAGCTGGGAGAAGTACCACGAGTTTGTGCCTAATACCTTAAAGTCATTCACCTATTGTGATACCCGACTCTAGAGCTCTTCCTTTTTTTATGGTTTTAATTACAGCCCGAGCTTTGATGAAATGCTCTTGTGATGGTTTTTATTCACCAGACATTTTGTCGTCTTGTCGGCGCGTGGTGGTGAAGCGGAGGACGTTGGAGTGGACCCTTTTGCCAGCCAACCATATATAATTGTTGAAAGTTATGGAGATCGCCTTTATTCAGAACATTTGAAAGTTGGACATTATATATCTGAGGGTTCCAACAACGTCTGTTTATATTGTCTCTTTCTTCGCTTTTCTTTACTAGTTTCCGTTACTTGTCAATTCAAGATCTAGAATAATGTTATCCATCCCGGGTTCATTATCACCCAAATGAGGCAGATTATGAACACGGTCTCCAATTAAATCTAATACGAAGTTTTGAAACCTCCAGATTCCAATTTATGGAAGAAGTTCTTGTTGCAAGTCGCAACCTTCGGTTTTCGTAAGACACCACTGATTCGCTAACATAAACGCTTGGATGGATTGATGAGAATGAGACCGTTTTTCTTTTGAAACGGAAGCTGGAGACGCAGATGGCACACGAAATGGTAGATAATATTCGATGTAATGGGCAACAGATAGTTGCAGTATAATTTGTCGACCACCAATAGTGACGGAATCTTGTCTTCAGTGACAGTAAATATTCCGTATTTAAAGCTATCTGTCTCGATCCTTATGCTACCCTTTTGAAGAACGAATAAATAGGATTAAATCTGGTCTTTAACCTTCAAGGAGCGTGAATGCGGGTTTTCTAAGATATTGTTTTCGTAAAGGTGCAGAGCATAAAATAGTTTCCGTGGGGCACCGTTAACGTACGTTAGTCTATTTCCACTGACGTCTTCCGCAGAGCAACATTTGATCAACTGCCACAAGCTGCCTCAGCTAGAGAATGCGCATTGACGATCCGGACTGTGTTGGCTGAGTTTGCTCAGAGTTTGGCGAAGTGGAACTGGAGTGTTTTTGGGTTTTTTCTACAAGAATATGTGGTTCGCTTGAACGTTTACTACTTTGTTGTCAAGATAATTTCAGAATAGCCGCTATTACTGCCATTAATTCACTTTTATCTCAGTGATCTTATGAAATCCCGAGCTCTTAGCCACAGAGGTGTGGCCTATCGCAGAAAATCGCTCGATATCTGTGATCCTAGAATTTGTGCTCTATAACTCATCCTTTAGCACACTTGTATAGCCCATAACGGGCGCGCATAGTTTAGCGTGGCTCTCCGAATGGAATGCGTGCATATTTTAGTCGTCTTCGGCCTTTCTGGTTTTCTGATAATAGAAAACAACTTTTTTTTAATAACTAAGGTGCTTTAGTGGTTGTCAACATGACAGAATTGTTAAGTGGACATAGCTGCACCGTTTTATGGGCGTAGATGATATGTATGTTAGTATTTATTGTGTGTTACTATAGTCTGCCAAGTGAGCACACTACTGTCGCGATTTGGAAGTATTTAGGAGCCTATGCTGAGTCTGTTTCGACGTTTTCATATCCTCCATTTCATACGATGACCGTAGCGATTGAAATAAAATAGCAGTTAATTTTCAGTCAAATTGCCGATCGATGGACTTTTTAGAAAAAAAATTTTCGCGAGCTATTATCTGTAGAGAGTGGTTTTTCTGGTCTCGTACTTCTTATTTTGCTCTGCTTTCGATTAGAACCATCGAATAGATACAAACAGTACGATAGAAAGATTCTTTAACGCAGTAATCTGAAGGTGGACACTATAGTGTCTATACCGGGGTCTATAGATAATATGTATGTGCATATGGCACGATCCTCCTTGGAACGATCACTGTTCGTCTGTTCTGGAAAATAGTATGATAACCACAACGATGCTGAGATGTTTCCAAGACTTGGACCCCCAGGCCACATCGAACCAAGGTTATTGTTTTCGCGGTTCGCGTGTTACACACTGAAATGCTGGATGTTATTTTACATATCTGAATTCTCTCTGGAATCTCAAGATAGCGTCCGTGAATTGCTGGTATTAATCGATTTAACAGGCAATAACAAGCAAAACTCAAGTCGGGAAGTCGGCAGTTTCGCAGATCGCAGTTATTACATCTATTCTAGAAAAAACTGCCACTCCACGCGTCTAAGTAATCGGCAAACATGACTTTATAACATTTATTGAGACAAGGACTTGTTAGAATATATCTGAGAAAAAGAAACCGTTTCATAAACATCGCTCCAGTCCATTTGAAGTATTGTACAACCATTCGGTCGGAACTCGTTTTAGTTTAATTAACTCTTTCCTTCAGTCACCTTAAGAGGCACTCTGCCCAACTGCACTCCTAAAAGGATGCGAGTGCTTGGAATTTTCTAATGTTCATCAGTAATTAAATTGCTTGAATATTCAGGTGCACTTGCTGTTTCAATCAGCCTGATGCTTATTGTGATCACCTGACATGCAAAGAAGGAGAACCAGAATTCAGGTTAAACAGTTTTGAAAAAATTTAAAAACTGGAATTTGTAGGTGATTTCGTGACAAATGAGAAATTGGGACCAAATTAAAACAGATGTAAACTGCACTTTCGTAGCCATAGATAGTACTTGCAATGAGTAGAGGCGGTAAGATAGCTCTATGCTCTTTCTCTTTCACTATTGAAATGGACAATTAAATGCTGCAATCACGTTTCATATTAAAAAACCGTTTAAGAAAAATTCATCTTCCGGAACTGTTGTAAATCGTGCTAAGCTTTGTAATTTCTCTATTTACTACTAGTTAATAACTCCTTCTGAGGGTCAAGTCACAAATTAGTACGACGACGCTAGCAGCTGTTATTGTAGTCTTGGTGGCACAGAGTACAGAAACCCATCGAAGTTTGATTTTATTTTTAAAAAAACCACGCACGTTTCTAAAGTTAAAGAAAAAACAAGAATTATAGTTCTTCGAATACCAGCTGTGTGTGCCATCACAACCCCATTGACTACCCGTACCATATCTGCAATTCATTGTACAACCAAAATGGACCTGATCATTTAGAAGCCACACAGGAACGGCATTCGCTGTCAGATGACGAAGGACATCAGGTAAGCTCTATCGATCTTAGAAAACTCGGCACAGAGAAAACTTCTGCGTTCAGAAAAACCAGGTCCGCTAGATTCTTTTCGATTCAGACAATAATTTTTATCGGAAGTTTTTTGCTCTATTAATCTCTATTGAGAATAATTCCTGAAGAGAGAAATTCGAATTATTACAAATAACATGATTTTCGAAGAGTGATACGAAGAATTCAAAGCAGAGGGTCCATGAGAAAAAAAACACATACTTTTATAATGGAGTGGTGACAAGCTTTTTTATTCATTCACTTCTAACCCCTATATTCTCGCAATTACCAATCGTTTGTTTTCAGAATCAATTTGCGTTTGACGGAATTTTCGTACCATCGTCAACTGCCACATACCTCCTCATAGGTCTTCTTGTTGGCGTGATTTTATTAACGGCGACTATTTTATTTGTCGGTAATCGGAAACGACAAAAGCGACGAGGGGATAATCCGCGTCATCAACAGAGTGCTCACGAAGCATTGCTGATGCAATAGGCTGTCGACCATCGATATCAATCTTCTGCGTGAAGTCGGCAATTAAATTGGTAAAATACAGTAACTAATAAATTTTAAGAATCAAACAGCACTGGTGCGTTAGAATAGTTGTTACTGAGGGGAGGGGGAGGGGGGTAGGTGCATAGTTTCCAAAACGTTGGAGCTTTTTGAACGGAAAAAACAAATAGTCCTTCGGAAAAACATAATCAACTTTTCAGTTGTAAAAAAATTTTGCAGTACTTTCCAAAGCTATTTATATGCGGCTAACATGGGTTGAGAAATTGTGCTTGGAGTCAAAACACTTTAAAATGTTCTCGAAAGATTGTCCTTTCCGAGGAGTAGCGCACTTGAGTTCTGCAAATATCTCAGCACTATATACTAGTCTTAGCATTAATGTTCATTGCAACTTACTTGGAAACTTGGGCACGTAGGTGACCCGTCCTCACTGGTTCTGCAGGCTCCAGTATAACTGACATTATTTCGGTGTTTTAGCAGTTTAGCCATTGTGGTTCCCTGGAGCCTCGAGGTCGGCCTGGCCAAAGTATGCCCTAGGTCGTAACCACCACAGGCATCCGCTACCCTTGTGGATCAGAGAGAGATCCACCAAAAGATCTGCCTCAAAGTTTTATCATGCTGCTAGCTCTATTAAAAACAAAATTATGCTTTTATATAAACAATGAACATAGTCTATTGTCTACGTAGAGTCGCCTACTTCGACTTTTGGAGAAGACAGCTGCTCCTTTAGTTGCACTACATTTGCCGGATACGGATTTATTCATGGAAAATCTGCTACTAATTAGTCAAAAATCAAGATTCCAAGGCGAAGTTATTCTTTTCGTGAGATTAAGAAGAATACCGCACTTGAGTTTATTCCAGCCAACTGATGACGACGTCACAACTTTGGTGATTTGCTGAAGTTTCAACGAATGCGTCCCGACCGACAACGAAATTCCTTTTTTTTTTCATGGTAGCACATAAGCACACACTTTGAGCATAATTCAGACAATTCTTCAAAGAATTTCAAAACTTTGCTAGGATATCCTACCTTATCTGGCATTTTCTGGGGGTACTGGACTTTTTGATTTACCTGTCAGATAACTAGCATTTCGAAATCTATGATAACAGAATAGGAGCCCCATAGCGGTGTGTGTGCAGCAGTGGTCGGAGACACCCTGCAACGTACACGTGGAACCGTTCCCGGCGCTCATGGTCCACCAACCATTCCATCCCTACGGCGTCGGCATATTGGTACCAGAGTTGTCTCGGATGATAGCAGCACTGGTTCGATACATCGGTAAGCCACACGAGTCATTATAAAGGCCAGATGTACAACCAATCACCTCCAAATGACGCTTAATGAAGTTGAATGCATGGCGCATCCCTCAGGAATTGATCAACGACTAGAACTTTAGAGCTTTATGGTAACAAAGCATGATTCTTATATTGCAAAGTAAAATCGTGTTTTAAGAGTGTTATCAATCATTTGAATGTCAGTGTAGTTAAGTGAAACACTTTCCAACCTACTCAACAAGAAGACTGTTGCCTCTTAATTGGTGTTTAATAAGAAAGGTTTGGAATTTTGTGAAATCAATGAATGTTTAGAATGCAAATTCTCGAAAAGTTGAACGTTTTACTGCTACATATACAGTCAACATCATATTCAACAAGCCATGCTTTCCCGCCTTTGGAAAAGCAGTGCTACAAGCGGATTTGTTCCATATTCTTGTTGGAATCATAAAATCCTCTTCGCTTCTCCAGTTTGGCTAATTCATCATGATACACAATCCTCTTGCTGATATCATCGTGTTTTTGTAAATAGTTGAATTTGTACTGTGACAAGCACTAATCGGTTTAGCAACTTGCATGTAGTTCAGTTATTATCTTTGTTATCGAGTTCAATAAATTCATATTCAGACGGAAAACTATGCCGATTTTGTATCTTTTGTCTGTATCCTATCTGAGATTGTTGTTATTCATGAATCCTATTAATATCTTTAACCTGAATCGGCCAGAATTGCAGAAAGAGGGCGCTGAAATGTCATTCATTTGAAGATACGCATCCTTCTCGTGTAAAACTTCTTAGTCCGGCGAGAGTTTCTAATTTTCATTTGAGTCAACCTAAATTTAGTTTTTTGGCTCTGCAATCTGACTGATGTAGTGTCTTCCGCACTGCAATTTTGATTATTTGCGTGGTTTTCTAGGACTAGGCTTCAGTTTTTCTTGCTTACACCGTTCATATCATGTACGTTTAAGAACGTTTGTATTATTTTTATTCGGCATAGTGAACAATTTATTGGCTGTTTAAAAACAATCTGCAGCGCATTTATTTGTAAAACGTCTGGGAAAGCTTATCACAGAAGGCATGATAGCATTCTATTTAGAAGGAACTTTGGTGTCCAAGTTTAGCTTAACAAGTCCACGCCGCGATATCTTCATATCACATGAAATAACATTCTAAAAAGAGCGGTAAATATTGATGAGCATGTGATTCGGAGAAAACCAGGAGAAGCAATAGTATTCGACGCGTTTGGTTCTACTCCCCGGAAAGGACAATAGGGCGCGTTCGTTCCCCACTGCATACACCTGCGGTCCGGAGTTTTGCAAATATCTCATCATTACATACGAGTTATATTTCGCAACATACCCTGCCATTAGAAAGAAAAAGGCAGTAAATAAAAGGATTAAGCTAAGACTAGTTTTGTAACATTTCTCTTATAATGAGGGATTCCAAACCGGTTGGGTGTCTGCTAAAGAATATTACTTTCTGGATACATGGAATATACATAGCAAATTTTTTTAAAACCTTATTTTTCTGTATTGTTGATTTAAATGCAGTTTCTCTCACGAAATGGAGAGTGAAATTCAGATTCTTAAACATTTTATGGCGAAGCAATGTTTCACAAACATCGATCACCGATTCTACCGAATCGTACTGGTTCAGTTTCTTGAATTCTGGAAAAAAGTAAGGAATAACGATTAGTTCCTTTTTCTCAAAAAAATAAGAAGAGTAGGTGATTGTAGCATAATGTTCAACAAAGCGCACATGATTCATTGCTGAACCTTGAACACAGACCAAGCCAAACCTTCCGGAGAACTCCGGTGTTTGTAAATTGCCCAGCATTTTTTTGAGAGGAGAGGTCGAAACTAACTTTGTACATAAACGGACCATCGTAACAACCTGCATATAGCAGGTTTCGTACACGTAAGGGATAGATCAATGAAAAACGCTTTATTTTCAGCAAATTATGCCATTCGCTATAAATTTTGACACCCAAGACGGGGCTTGGACACAGCTATCAATTATGGCGTTGATCCTCAATATAAAGAGCGAATAATTCCATAATACAGCAACAATGCAGACAACAACTTTTTGATGCTTACATAGCTATCACATATTGTACGAATCCCAGCACGTCCCTCCTTTGATCTGTTTTCTCGCATCCGTCACCCACGAAAGTCTTCGAATTTGCATATGGGCTTAATTCATGTTTGAGAATTTCGTCTTCTTCATAGACGGCCTCATTCGCTTGCCTGGTACGTTCCACTAGAAATCCTGGATAGCTGCACTAGGATGTATCCAGGTCGTCACCACAGACAATTATCAGCCTTTGCGTAGCGAAGTGGCATTTCTCAGTTAAGTCTGGAATCGTCCTCTAGTGAATGAGAGACCCATTTGGCACTAAGGTGGATTGAACCGAGTGCTATAGTTCGTGTTTTGCACAACTTCTCTAACCACCTTGCTAGCAACACCCAAAGCGGTTGTACAAAAACTTTATTTAAAAAGTGTCCTTACAGTCGTTTTTTTTTCCTTTGTGGAAAACTGAACAGCTGCATTGAAAAACACTAAGAACGGTTATTTCAGCAACTTTATACAGAAGACATCACTTTATTTATGGTCAGCCTCTACTTCTCCTCGTTGCAGAGCGCAACCTGTGACCTCGTCTGTAACTCACTGGCATTTACAAAACTGGGTCGTATTTGACTCACGCGTTTCCGATAAAATAGACCTAGCTGACTGATAATACACATTTTCTTTTGGTCCGCTTAATTTTTGGTGTAGAAATTTTGCTGCACTCTTTGTATTCATTTGGTGGCTTATTGGACACAGATTTCATGGCGGAAGTCACCTAGGGAACGCTCCATTTAGTTCTTAAAAGCATGCATCTCTTTTTTCAATGAATACATACAAATATTATGCTATATATATATATATATATATATATATATATACGAAAACGTTCTGGATACGGACAAAATTTCACCAAATTTATCAAATGCTAGGAACAATGTAGCCAAATGGTGGGTGAGTTTTCATTTCAGACAACAGATCCAAAAAAATCGAGGATGCACCCAAGTACATAGACGAAGCTTAAGAAACAAAAATAGAAAGTTTATTGTTAAAAAAGGTCTAAATTGTAGAAAGACAAATACAAAAAAGAGGTCCGGCTATTGGTGAACGAGGTAAATGGTACCTGACTTTGTCCGCGATGATTCACCGTGAATGCGTATTAGACGAGGACACCAGTGAATTAAATATTTGGTGAGTAAGCTGTTTTGCTCGTTCTCAATGGTGTCAAAGCCATCTCCGTTGAAAATTAATTCCACGCTCTTACCCCACTCATTTATTGCTTTGTCATGGCAGCAGGTGTTTCTAAATTTCGGATAGCGTTGAACATACACCGGTTTATTCCCAAACAGAGCTTTTCAAGCCGAAAGGGTGTCCGGCGTTTTAATACCGAGCGCCAGCTAAGAGTAAACTAGTAGCAGGAGTCACCGCCTTTCTGATATCATATAAGTCGCATGGCGATAAATTTCTCTGTGGGCCACAAAGGCTAGTAAGTGCATGCACTTACGATCGATGGAAACCTTCAGTTGGACTAGCCTCAGAACCCTAAGGACTACTAACAGCTCGCTCAGCGATAAAGAAACTTCAGAACTCCTAACCCTGTGCGCTCTCCTATTATGCAACGCCGAGCGGTGGAGCAACCAGTGAGAGGCGATTCAATCTCTGATTGTACAGCACGTCATCATGACCGGACAAAACAGGCATGCCCACAACATAAAATGGACGCTGCTTCTTGCTGCTCACATGAAACACCAGAACAGTTTTATTCTTGAGTCCGTTGGTTGTACCAAATTCCATGTGATGGCGTTGCAAGAGAGGAAAAGCTGGAGGACCGACACACACCAATTAGAAGACAGAACCCTTGTCATTCAAGAAAGGAAATTCGAATTGCGAAATGTCGAAATAGTTGGCTTTGTAGAACACCTGCTTCTCTATCGGTCACCTGATACGAGATCCAATAATGTTGCTTCGCCATTCTTCGCGATTAACATCCACATGAAAGCAAAATCATTATTATCCTCATACTCACCAATGTACAACAGATAAAAGAAGACTGGACGCTTTTTACAATCAATTGGATAAAGTAATTTGCAAAGAAAGCTCCTCCTGTAACTTTGCTGTTGGGAACTTCATTGCGAGTATAGGCAGAGCCAACAAGAAGGAATGCATTATAGGTAAAATTAAAGGAGTAAAAATTCGAAAGAAGAATAGGAGTCTTCTTACAGGACTTCTGCTCATAGTATGTTTCTTTAATGGAAATTGATTTTTCGAAGAGCGAGAAGATCTCTGACGGGCGTGGGAGTTTGCAATGGCATGGTTTGTGCGGAGATCGATCACATACCGAAGAACAGAAGATGTTACCTCTTTCACGGCTCTGTTGTACTCTCATTCTGTTCTGATAGTGATCAGCACCTTATCTGCGTCAAGATTCGAGTCAGCTATTTGTTGAAAGAGACCTCTTGCTATGGTCCGAGAAGAGCAGAGCAAGTCTCTGGGCGATGAAGAAGTAGCTGACCGAAGGCTACAAGCTGCTTGTGGAAGCACTTAAAACTAGCGGCAAACTCACCTTATGTCCTCAAACAAGGATTTCAGACTTCATCTCCATCATCAGCAGCGAGTTGCTAGAAAAGTGAAGAACACTGAAGCTTGATGTCAGTGCTATGGACCTAACATAATCTTAAAAACGCCAGATGTAACAGATCTTTGCAGAGAGACTATATAGGTACGCACAAAAAAGTTGTTGAAGGTGTCTCAAAAGTGAACAATTCTGAAAAAGTTTTATTGGGATTCATGGGAATTTAAGGTCTCATTGTCAGCTCTAACAAAAGAAGATGGGACTGCATCCTTATTTTGTGAAGTTGATAATGGAAAAGCTCGACACAGGTCATTTTTTCACTATAAATCTCGTCTCGAAGCTCAACATCTCTGTTGAAGAAAAACCGCTTCTCATCTTTTTTTCTAGTGTTGTGAGTGGTTCTTTGTGACTAACATACGATTTGCTTGTCGAGTATCCTCTACAAGCTGTTCACGATGGTCGTCCTGATGTGCATTTCAGGGGCGTTGGATAAAGCACTTCTTGTTGAACAAGCATGATTCCGACAAGGATTTTGCTGCACAGACCACATCCAAACCGCAACTAGGGTAATTGAAATTTGCCAGGAATACCAGCTTTTTCTAGTCCTGCCTTTGGCAAATATGAAAAGGCGTTTGGCAATGTCAAAACGAATGAAATTTTATCAGCGCTCGATGACCAGGGAGTGGACATACCTTGCTTAAGAATCTCATCGGACTATTATCGAAACTGCAGCACAAAGATGCACCTGTTTCGTCTACCTCTTAATATATCCTTAGAAAAAGAAGGTCGACAAGGCTACACGATCTCGTGAAAGCTGTTCACGGTCATATTTCGGCAAATAATGAGGTAGTCAAAGAGGAAGGAAAAATACACACCCATTGGTTGGAAATTCCTGTCAGCCTTTCGCTTCGCGTATCATCTCTACTCTTACGTCAGGTTGTAAACTTTTTTTCTGATCGTCTCCCACATGCGACAAGAAATTGCGCTACGATCTCATTCGAAGGATGGTGATGGTAGAGGGGAGTGGAGAAATCAGGTCACGAGCTGATTCCAATTATGCAGCATTCGCGGGCGACCGTAGCAGCTAAACGGGACTGAGGCGGGCGGACGAGCAGCTCCTGCGCGTTTTCCGCGCGGAGATCGATCAGTCGTCTACGGAGTCGGTGATCAGCTGTCAAGTCGGACCGACTGGCCCGAATCAGCAAAGAAATGGTGCGCATTGGACTTCTTATCTTCTCAGGTGATCCACTTCGACAGCTTTTAACTTGACGTCAAAAGAATATTTCGCAGCAAATCAATGGCGATGTCGTTCAGTCACCGATTAAAAAACTGTAAGAATGATGGAAACACTAGGTTTGGATGTAGTTCAAGGACGAGCATTATTATTGCGCAATACTTTACTTACTCTCTCTTCCATTTGCGTGATTATCATAAGTCTTTTTTTTGTTGGTGTAAAAAAAAAAACATTTTTCCCTACTATCGTGTGATATAAAAAATATTTTCTGCGGCAAGAACACAGTGATCTCAGGATTCCCGTAAATAACTAAAAGCTGGAAAAGTGCTTGAATATTTCGCTCGGAATAATGCTGTTGTAAAAATTCTTTCAGCAATTCTTCTTGGCGATGGTAGTGTCGTCCATCGCTTTAAAAGGCAGACATATCACTACGATGAGGCACTACTAGCGTATGCAAATCCTCACCCAGGCACCAAAATTAAGCAAGGATACCTGGCTCGATACGCGCCACAGGATTGGCCGAAATGGTATGTTAGCTATCACTGAGGTAGCAAGCGTGCTTCTTAATAAACTTTTCGAGGGGATTTTACCACAAAAACATTCAATGCAATGAAAATCGACCGTTTTTTCCAACGAAGCTACGGCTAGTGATTTGTTTCGTATGATAGACAAGCACGTAGGTTCATGTTTTTTGCCACATTCACTACTTTTAAAACGATTTTCGCCTTTAAGGAGCCATCGGAGTGTCATATCTGTCCATCAATACCCGACGTTTTTCATGATTTGAACCAGTGACTCCTACTGGAAAACTCCTACATAGGATAACAAAGATATGTCATTCCAAAGGGTCCGTTGATTATTACGAAGTCGAAGCAGCCTCTGTGTTCATATAGCCAACTTTTCTTATGGCTTCCTTTCTCTCCGATTATTTTCGGCCTAACTTATTTTTTTCTGTGTCCCGTTCACTCTCTGAATGTATTCTATGTGCAATCATCGATCGTCTTCCTTGGACAGAATTTCTCAGAAGCTCTATCACCACTGTTTTTATCTTCCATAGGCGAACCGAACTAACGTGGTAAGGAAAGCGCAGAAATCTCTTCAATAGCATTGTTCCTTTTTGGGAACATCTTCGTAAACGTTATCATTCACAACGGTCGCCTTGAAAAATAGGTGAAACATCTCAACCGACCCTTTTGGTAGAGACGTGAAAGACGAGTGCCCTATTAAAAATATTTTTAAATTAAAAGCGATCATGAATATCTTTAAAACATATGATACGGTGAAGAATCGTTTTGGGTCCACATCTATTTTTAATTAATCCATTTAAACACAGAGCTATAAATATTCTTCGCATAATAGTCAGCTGTATCATCTATTATTCCATCAAATAGTAATTCGAGTAAAGCGTTTATCAGTTTATCAAGTGGGATGCTGTTCTTTGAGTTTCCCATCGTCGAAGCATTCGTTTTCCATATGACATTCTCTCCTCAGCCACGAGACTGTAATTTTTTAGCATCTTGAAGTGTACGGCCGATCCTCCTGTGCATAATCGTATGCGCCCAACGAATTTACAGATATTGTTGCTAGTAGACGAATTTATAAACCACTCCGGCAAGGGTGAGAGAGGAACTAACGTCCTGAATCTGTATGTGTCCTGGAGTTATTGGAACTGAGGTTACTGTAATTTCAGGTACTCGCGAACCGTAATGCAGTGGGATGGTGTGTCAGTTCATTCCCCATATGACGTCAACGACAATCGTTATTCTAAATGGCATGCAACCAGGGTAAAAGGAAGCACAACTGCGTAGAATGCTTGACAGTAGGTGTCTGGATCACCACGCCATGTTAGACGCCACCGATTACTGTATTTTATTTTTCGGTATGTATTTCCTTGTGTTTAATGTTTCACTAGACGAGTCATCATATGCGAGACATCTTTACCTTAGTAAAGATACTGTACTGTGTAAGAAAGAAACGTGATTAAAGGGTGATGAGTTATGCTTCAACCCATGTTGGCGTACTATTCCAACTAGCGATATCCCGTACACAAAAATTTTTCACTTCTGAGTAACTAAGGTATCCATGAGATCGAAATTCTTTTTGATTGGGATACAGTGAAGCCATGTTAACAAAAAATTAAGGTACCTGGCCACAAGGGAAGCCCTTTGATTAAAAACTACACTGTACAAACTCACTTTACTTTCAAACCGTCATAGAGAAGTAAACATATGCTATCGAATTACAGCCATCCAAAACTTGCACCGAGAACTGCATGAAATGTTGCGTAGCGTTAAGATGGTCATTTAATTTCAACAAAGTCGGGTTGAATCGGAGAATTCTTCATGTTCGATAAAATCAAGCATGTCTAGAACTCGGATCCATGAGCAAGTTTTGTGTTAACGGCTAGTGCACAAGAACTACTCTTTAAACATGATCACATCACCTGACCAACTTAGAGCAGTCTCATCTGTTTTTCCGAAGAATTCTGCTTATGGTCATTAGGAAAAGAGGACAAGTTTCACAACCTTAACCACAAACAACGTAAAACGAACGGTGGCAGATTTCAACAGTGCCTCAAGAAAAATTGACCCTGGGCTGAATCTCATGAAAATGACGTTCATTGAAATTAGATAACTTTTTGATGTGCCGTTCTCACTCGACGGAAAGAATTCTCTAAATTTATGTGTTCGAGTCCAGAAATGAACATGATTAACGGGTTATATCTAGAGTAGAGAAGAAAGATATGAGCAGCCTGCTGAGCTCACAGGGAGAAAGAACGACAGGCTCCACGTGTAACTTTCCACCTTTATGGCTTGCGCTCCCCAATACACTGCATGTGCTTGGATGTTACATATGCATGATGCAAGGTAAATTAATACTGTGGACACACTGTCGAAAGGGCGATTTTGGGAGAACACTTCCGCGATAACGAGAGAGTGAATTCAAAATTATGACCTAGGTAGACGATCATACATCAAGGAATCTTTTCTGTGTGAGAAAAGTGAGGGGGTCGAATACGTGATATATCTTGCCTATAATCGGTGGAAAGCACCCGTTGGCTACTCGTTTTCACGGAAGTCTAGCGCACACCCAACGGGAAGGCCATCGAGTCAATATTTAGGTTTGTCATGGTAATCATATATGAAAACTGTTCTAATATCCAAGTTCATAGAACGGCAGAACTTCCTGGACCACTCTTTCACATGAGAACAACAAATGAAGATCCAAATAGTGCTCACTAGATTGCGTCCATGAGCAACAATAGGACTACGACTAAGATGAGTTGCTTTGAAGAACACTACAAAGTGCTTATTGAATTTCACCTGGTATTCAGCGTTGTTGTTTGTTCAGCTAAGAATGCGGTCCGCTGGCAGCATGGTGAAATACGAGAGTAGAATCCTGTCGCCAATAAAAGATTTCCAGCTGCCAACAAAGCTGGTTGACGTGGTTCACAAACACGTCCCCACCTTTCGAACGTCAGAGAAGGGATAGAAAGATTGATAATTTATTAAAAATAATATCTATATGTATATGTACACAGTTTCTTTATTAAGACTTATTCCTTTTTCGCTAAAATTTTTTAGGAAGGCGGTCTGTTTTTAATTATTTCAAAAATTCGATGAAGGCATCTGGAATAGAAGTTCTCCCTTTCTTGCTTTGCTTTCTTTGAACATGTATGTAAATGGGAAAAATGGCTTGAAGAGCTCTCCAGCCAGAAAGCTAGCAAATTCAGTTAAAAACTGAATAACATGTCTTCAATTAGATTGCACGCGTTCATCTTGAGTGCTGATATTGTCTGTGTCTGTCGACGACTTATATTTGTGCGAAACTTGGATAGACCCTCTGATGTGCTGCCGGAATTGTTTAGTCAATCCGTGCTCATAATCCAATAACAAATTATGTCCTCGCAAAGCAATATATGGTCACGAATATGAGTAGCAAATACGAGCATTGTTATACAGCGATGATTAACATGCCAGCATTGCATTCATTCAACGCCAACCGTCTCTCCGATATCATGGAGTAGGTAACTGTCTTTCGTTTAGCCACTGTCTCCTTCCTGCTTTCGTACACGAATCGATTTCAGTAATTTACAAAATAACTGATTTGCAGCTACCAAATAGCTGCTGCAAAGTGGTAGGCATCTCAATTTTATAGCGGTCTATCCACATATTTTACTCAAATAGACCAACCATCATATGAACATTTTATCAAAAAAAGTTTGCCCACGATTCATACACATAGTTGGGTGACGCGTTTAAGTTAGCCTCTGTACTTCATCATTTCTAATCTTATGCTTCTCCTTGTTCACCAAAAGAAAAGCTCTACACTGAACAATTAACTGAATTACTTCAAACGAAACTCTTTAAACTACTACCTTAGTGAAGTACTCGTGAGTTTTTATGAACATACTGGTAAGCTTTTATGATGAGCTCCTAGATGTGTGTAATGGAATCCGTGAAAAAAGGGTCTATGCATCAGATACACTGAGCATTCAGCTCCTATTCAAAGCTCCAAAAGTAGCCTTCGTTGTACACCATAGCACCCCGCCTTTTGCAGATAGATACCTCTAGTGTTGTCTTCAATTCTTAGATATACGGAATTTGTTTTCGTGAAAGCGGGATGAGCATATTTTTAAGAACCTATTGCAATATTCAACTAGACCCACCACAATGTTTTACAGTCACACAGCTGCAGAGATGTTTTCTGTTCCCCATTTGAAAGTTTCATGGGCCAAGAAAAATTGTCCGATCTGAAAATATTTCTGCATTTCTAAGGCCAATTTATAGTAACTAGCAGGCGATGCCACTTCAATGCTCGTTAACTTGCCAATCAATCGCCTGCCAAGTTTCTGAACTGTAATTTTTATTGATTCAAGAAGTCTTTTCCTCAGTTCTCCGAGGTTCTCAACCACTTCGCTGCTCTATTAATGGTGAACTTGTCGTGTGCCATCGAAAAACCAAATTCCTCAAGAATGTGTTAACTAGACGGGTATTACAATGTATTCTTTGACATTGAACAATGAATAATTCCTCGCGCGATTTCCAGAGTTGAGGAATTTTACAATTTAGACGTTTTAGGATCCTAGTGCTTTTCACCATTTATTGTTACGATTATTGATAGAATAACGGGAACGCTGAAGATCTGCTATATACATCAGTCAGAGGAGAATGAGTGGATGTGGAATGTTCTCATAGCTTATGAGTAGCCAGGAATGGAAGGTATTCATTAAAGCCGGTGTAGTCTTTTACCTACTCAATCAATAGAATAAGTTCGTCGAATTAACAAAAACCGTCTCATTTTAAAGCAAGTTTTACTACTTTGCACTCTGCACCTGCTTAATCCCCGATGCGAACCATATCAATAGCTTATTTCTTCCACATTTCTGATTCTCTACATCTATATTCTATCTGAGACTGTCTTACACGGAGAATATTTGAGGAAATTTAAAGACTAAATAGCGTGGGATAACTTACGAAACATAGACGTAGCACGTGTTGTTTTGTGATTTCAACGACAGGTGGTGTTTTTCAGAAGTAGTTATGAGCTAAAGTGTTCCGAGTCCCGATATTGTTAGAATGGATTCGAAAGACTGTAAAACGCTGTCACACCTCCCAAATTTGATTTTTCCTAGTCGTTACCAACCTCTTCGATGACTCTTCGCAATTACCTACTTTACAAACAAGTTTGAATATTTAACATTGTATTCACCACTGTTATGTGTTTTGTATAAACGATTCTACCGACGTAACTAACTAGATTCAATATGAAGAGCTTCATTAGCTGAAAATTTGCCGAACGTGTAAAGTTGTATCGAAAAATGTATTATCTTATGAAGGGTGTTCCACCCGTGAAAAGCTAGAACGCACAACTTTTTATTTGTGCATTATTCTGGAAAAGAAAGCCTGCTAGGCTTGGTTTTGAATCCTATATTAGATAGCAAGTGCTCTACGATGTGGTGGTTGTGCTGAAAGACAAAAGATATAGTGCAAACACATTTGTTCTCATTTATGCATTTTAATCACGAGGGTTTATTTTTTTTACTGAATTATACGACATCTTCTTAGTACATAGTCAACTTCTACCTTCAGCTGGTTCAGAGTTCTTCGTTATCCAACTATGAATAGTTAGATTCAGTTTCATCCTTGGACCCTAAGCATTAGACTGCTGCAGATTGCATCGAAGAGAGCTCCACTCGGATTTTAATTGTTTTCCTTCTAATAATTTAACAACTGTTTTAACACTTTGCTGTACTTTCCTTAATCTAAAGGCGCGTGTAGCGCAGTGGTTGGAGGCGTCACAGCAACACACATGGAATCGTTCCGCGCGACCATGGCCTACCAAGCCCTCCATCTCTTCGGGGTCGGAAAATTGGTACCAGACTTGTATGGGAGGATAGCAGCAGTGACTCAATACATCGGCAGGCCACCGTGAGTGATTGTGAAGGCCAGATATGCATTCAACCATCTGCAACGACGCTTAGTGAAGTCGAATGCACGGCGCATCCCTCAGGGATTGATCAACACCAAGAGCTTTATCCTTTATCCTTTATTCCTTCCCTAATCTCTTCTCTTTTTTATTAATGGATGCTAAGGAATAAAATCAAATAACTACGAAGAATTGATTAATTTAGAATAAGCACTGGTGTAAAAGTCCATCTAGCAAGAAAGAACTGTTCATTGGTCAAGAGGCACATTTTCACTCGAGAACCCATTGCCGCAGTTCTTGATGAGCAGGTGGTCTACTTCCGTTGCAGATCCGAATTCCTCTTCACCCTTGAAGCACTGACGCCGTACTCGTTCTTCAGTTGTTTTCATAATCCAAGTAAAAGTTTGTAGTTATTTTGCTACGTTATGTTGCTACATACATATTATATTGCTTGCTATAATTATATTGATAGTTATTGTTACATTTCATATCTCGTAAATAAACATTGTGACTCAAATTCATCTCTTCCCCTCGATGATGGTAAAATGTTCAGCGATGATGAATGTTGCAAACAACTACAGCAATTAGAAGAATTGTACTAAGTTCAATTGAGAGTCTGTATTTTTATTTTCTATCACAGTAAAAAGGGGCGCGTGTAGCGCAGCGGTTAGAAGCGCCTTGCAGTACACATGGCGTCAATCCCGCACCACAGGCTCACCAAGCCTTCCTTTCCTCCGGGGTCGGCATATTGGTAGCAGACTTGTCTGGAAGAATAGCAACACTGGCAGGACTCATCGGTAGTAGCCACCGCGAGTCATGTGTATAGATAGGCCAAATATGCATTCAATCGCCTGTAAAGATACTTGATGTAGTTGATTGCGTGGGCATCCCTCAGGGCTTGATCAATGCCGTGAGCTTTGTCCTTCTCAGCCTTAAACACACTTTCGTGCTGAACGCTGCTGACAGCATTGCCGATTACTTTTACATGAGTGCAAACAGAATTTTTCTTAAAACAAAGTGATTTGAGGTGCAGTACGTTGATGCTTTCGATATAACAGACTAGCAGAAAACGGGCAGAACTGAATTATAGGATAACAAGAGTGTAATAATAAAAAAAAGAAGCCGAAACAAATGTTTGAGTGTGCCGCCGAATTGGCCGCGTTGACTGCAGCGCCTACTTGTGGACATTTCTCGCATCGTACAAGACTGCAATCAAGGGTGAGCGTTGTGACGTTCGTGCGCACATGATCGCGTTAATGCGTTACTTAAGCGGCCCTCACCGCAACGAGAAGGCAAATGCGTCAATGTTCGTTGGCCCAATGCCTACCAGGGCGGACGGCCATTGTGGCCAGCACCACTGTCTGACCAGCGCTAGTTGACCAGCACTTTGTCGCGATTTGGTAAGCGATGAGAGCAAACAAATCCCACATCTACACACTGGTTGTCCTATATATTCGACGATTAGACCTACTCCCTACTTACTGCAATTCCTTTTCCATTTCGAATATATAATCTTTTAACTTTTTCATTCACAGTTATAAAAGCTCTCCGCTGTCGACGAATTGTATTTAGAAGAAATGTCGAAGAAATATTCTCTCTGTTGTCATTGACCACTTCGGACCTTCCAGCTAATGCGAAATGGTGAAAAACGCCTTCAGCAACAATGGTTACTTTCTCAAAACGGACTTTCTCATAACCTCGGCATTGATTGGTAGTTCACTCTTTTCCTTGGATAACCTCGTGTTTGCTTATCGAAGGAAAACAGTGAAATTGCTACTTTATTCGTTTACTAGAAGGCATGAATTTAGGCAGTGAGAAGGTTTTATTGCTCAAGAACATCGGAATTTCTGGACTGTCCTCTTTCATTTCATAGCCTAGTAAGAATAAGCGTTCGTAAAATCACAGCCAACATATTTTAGAGAAGAATTTCACGACCTCATATAATTTCCACTGAAGGTAGATTTTATACTGAAGGCGCAGTTATTCACAAAAAATATAGCAGTTTAAATCAATCATGAGCTCTTCAGGTGTTGACTACTACCCGGCTATCTTCGTTTTTTCATCGTACCATTCTTTATCGGTAAAACTGTTTTTTCACTTCGGAGTTAGCAACATTACGCATTATTTCAGAAAATGAGGTTTTCCGTTGTGCTTCTTCTTTTGAGCCATGGATTTCGAGTGTATGGTAGTGCGGTAATTCACCAGAATATTAAATATCACTAGTGATTCCACATGCAGCACAATGATAGCTTTACACTGGCATTTTTGTTGTAAAATAATTGTTTGGTTATTTCGTTGTGATTGCAGTTTTTCAGCCTTTCAAATGCTATGGTGAACAGGAATCTGACTGCCCTTCAAAAATGTGTTTCTATAGCATTGACAATGAAAAGGTATGGAATTTGGAACGGAAAAACAAGCTCGAATCTTTATTAGACGGTAGTGTTTGCTTGTTATTCACCCAATGTTACCTAGTAACCTGCTTTAAAGGTGGAATTTGATCGAAGGTTCCTGGGATACAATGGACTTAAGACTAGTTGAAGTCTCACACCTGTTTTTGTAGCACTTCTTCACTCTAAGTCAATTTCTCGTAGGAAAGATTTCTGAAGAAGAGAGTGGATAACCAAATTGAGAGAGTTCTGCTACCAAAATTCCGGAGTGTTTGAAGCTGGTGTGCTTCGCAATGAAGAATCTCAAGAAGAAAACCGAAATTTCCGATAGATATAACATTTAGTGACACTGTGTGGTCAGAAATTTCGTGTTATTTTTCATCTGGGCACATTGTTATTGTTGCTGCTGACCTTTCGTGTAGAGTTCTTACGTTCGTCCTCGTCATTATTCAGTGGTAGTTGCGACAAATTGTGATCCAGGTTGTAATTATGCGAAATGCACCACTTAGTTACTGAACATATTTCATGCCATTCATTATTCAATATTCCTGTTTGCCTATTACCTCCGAAGAGAACCAAGGTTGCACTGATGGCAAAAGCGTCATAAAAGTAGCGCAGTTTTTGATTACGCAACTTGTTGTGTTTTTGCTGACTGTAAAAATTTATTTTACTCAAAACGATGCTGATTATGACCTTTAGGTGGCATGACATAATTAAATTTATGGGACGAGTCATATGAAAGAGTTGGGAAAGAACAGTAAAATTTATGCCAATTAGCGATATAAAAGTTTCAGAGCTGCTATCGAATTGGTTGTGCAACGATAGAACTGTGCGCTGGGCGTAGACACAACGAATGTTTCATTTTTGATGGAACAGTGAGTAGTCATGAACGCTCTTGCAACTGATGACTTTGTTTCATGGCTAAATAACATTAGTGCTGAATAGGACAGCGTCATGCTACATTTCTTTGTCCTTAAAACTTTATTAGCAAGAAAAGTTGTAATTTTGTCACTAAAGAATTTTGAACAGGCTAATTTGTTAAATAGTGTTGCCTACTTTCTACCTCTCATTTTATTTCCTATTTTCATCTATTTTCACTTTCTCAGAAAAGGTTGTAAAAAGCCGTTTTTTAAAGCTAATTCTACGTAGCTTCAAGATACATTTTATTGTTTTAAAGAGCTTCATTGTGTAAAGAGAATTGCAGCACACGTGTTGCTGTATGGAGCCTGACTGCGCGGCGAATTACAAAGGACTGAATGATTGCGTCGACAGCCCAAAAACGAGCAACGACACCGATAGAACCACTTCCGTCTCACAACGAGTGAATCATTCAACGACCAATTCCACTATGTCAGACTTCAAAATTGAGTTTGTATCTCACTTACGGAGACAGAGATAACTGTAAAAAATCTCCGTATTTTACAGGAAGTATTCGCCATCTAAAACTGCACAAACAGCAATTGCTGACTTCACCACTACTATTGCTAAGCCATTTGTAACTGAAAGTGTTAAAGAAAATACAATATCGAGCGCAAGCACTCCGTCACCTGCAGAGACAGGGCAGGTCGGGAGTGACTCTCTTCAAAGCTTCACTATTGAGTTGGGAGCAACAACATCATCCACCACTTCCACAAATGGGATATCGCATAAACAATCCTCCTCAATCAGTGTGACTCAATCAGTAGTTCGTTCAACGCCGCCAATAGACACATCGAAATTTTCGTCGTTGACAACTCGATACTCTTTATCTACTATCACCAATGCTCCCGTTGATGTCAGCACCGTCACTACAAGTGCAATGACTATCGCTCCGGGAAGAGCTAATCACACACAAAGTGTCTCTTTTTTACGGGACTTGTTCTATGCTCGTAAGCAAGCGGAACAACAGGAACTAACCACTGCTGGAAAAACCAAAATCGCTCAGTTGGCTACGACTACCGTTTCTAGTTCGATCGCAGTTGGTCTTCCAATAATGTTGCCAAAGCCCTTAACTTTCGCTGAACAACGACACCAAATTGGGACGGAAAGTTTCATCTTACCTGCGTCAAGAAGTGATCAACTTCAGAAATTAAGCAAATACAATAGTCTTCGTAAAGCATCCACGGAATCGTCTCAGAGAAATGGTGAGAAGATCGCGTCATCGTCGCTTATTTCTGTTCACGAGGTGACGACATTAGCTGCAAAGAGCAGGGAGGTAGTGATTCACATTTTACGACTTTTGCAATATTTAAAAGAAAGTTTCAAATGAAATGGTGGTTTATGTGAAATGTTTTATGTTCAGGAAGAACCAAAGACGATGGTGCCATGGTGGTCTGCGGTAGTGCTTGGCTTTTTTGTGTCCGTGATCACTGCATGGGTGGTCCTTCTTTTCTTGCGAAAGTAAGAACGTAGAAGATTAAGGATGAATACAGAAGATAATCTCAGTAGAAGTGATCGCTTGCATCCCATTCATCATTGATTAGCTCGGGCAGGTGCCAGTAGAATGAAAATTGAATTTTTCCAAGTACCAGAACCCTTAAGTGGACTCTGCTTGGTTAATCATATAGTGGGCGGTTTATTTTCTGTACAACCATGCGCGGCACACAGATCGGCCGGTATGAGCTACATAACGGGCTGTTTTCGGCTGGGCTGTTTTTTTCTGTTTTATCCAAGGGAGCAAAGTTTTTTACCACACTTTTTGTAATCACTCAACAGCTGATTAAAAGCAGAGAAATGTGGTAGATTCGAACTAGAAAGGCTATTTTCTTCTCTTGATGATATACTAAAATCCTTTCCTTCGAAAAGCTCATTTAATGGACTAAATGACGATTCACTGATTGACTAATTGACTCAGTTTGACTAATTCTTAACCATTATTTCATTCAAATCACCATAGTGAGTGATGGTTATTTTACGGAATGCCGCGCATAGAAAACACCGAAGTTGACTTACCCTTTGTTTCCAAACGCTTCCAGAAGTTGATGACAACGTATTTGTATGATAAACTTTATCAACACAGTAGTATAGTAATAGGGTACTTCGCATTCATACCAGTGGAACAGTAAATCAAAGTCTTTCTTACAATCTTATTGTGTTCACAAATTTTCAATTCGGCAAGTTTTCAGAAAGCTATCGTTTACTGCCAATAAACCAGCAGGAACATAAACACTGAGAAAGAGCGTTGTCGAAGCGGAGGTACTGCAGGACGCCGCGTGTTGTGCTAATGGGCACAGTGGGCACAAAGACCAACACACTTTTGCACTAGACGGCTTATTTTTATTATTCCTGACGATAAAGTAGCCAAGTAGTCACTTATTCTCTTTCATATCTATCGTGCTTTAAGTTGTCTGGAAGCTATGCTTTTAGATGTCCAGATATGTCGAACCCTTCAAAAGTTCGATGAATCAACTCTGAGAATAAACCATAGCTAAACATTGAGGTTCTACATTCGGCAAAACTCGAGTTTGATTCTTTATTGCAAGTTAGGACGGTGTGTCTTCCTATAATGTTACGACCAATACGGGAGTAAGAGTGATGATAAATTCCATTTTAAATGCGGAGTTAACTCGGCCAGGATGAATTTCGTGGCTGGCCATTAAAATGTGCATTGAAAGATTATTGGTAAGGTTGCTCCATAACATAGCGAGACTAAATATTATGTTTTTAGCTAACTATTAGTTAATAGTCACTCAGTCTATGTTTTCTTTCATTTCAGAAAAAAGAGGCAAAGAGCAAATCCCGTCAGTGAGAGCCCTGAAGCAGATAAGGATCTTGAAGACCCACTGCTGAAAACTACCGAGATGTCGGACTCAACGTCTACTAATAATAAAAGCTAAAGAACGAAAATCCTACCATTATTATGATATCACCATTTTTTTCATTAGTGGTCATCTCGATGAGAAAACCGATACAATGTGAAAATATAACGTGAAGTATTCTGTAAACAGACATTGTATTTCTGTGCTGTTAGACTTTAACATTGGAGGTGGCCTAGAATAAGCTTTTGAAAGCACCGGAGATCTCCGATAGTTTTTCCAAAGATTCAATTTCTGCTTTGTTCCACTACACATGGAATTCACTTTCTACATTTTTGGCAAAGATAGGCAAGTATTTGCAAAACTATTGCTTATGGGAACTTTTCCTTTCTCGTTATTTTACCATTAATGCATGTATTATTAAGATAAGTATTGTCAATAAAGGCTTCTGCATTTATCCTAAAAAGAACGAATGCTCATCACTGATTTGATATGTACAAGGAAGCTAGTGAAGAGAAATTTTAAATTCGCATGTGATCTCAAATCTCTGCAGAACTGGTGTAGTAGGTGGCTGCTTTTTACCACCGAGATAGAAGGGCTAAATTTTTTTTGCTTTAAAAAGATTCGAATTTGGCAGAAACAGTGTAACTTTGCTGAAAATTCGGAAACGAGGTTGCAGATGAAGTTGGTCGTGGTTTTATCAACTTCCCTGGATCTATTCGTCACAATGTTATGAACACGTGGTCGATCTAGTAAAAACCATTCAACATTAGAACGTTAATTCTAACGATCATCTGCAGCAAGAGAGAAAAAATAACCAACTCTATAAGTTATCGATCCAGTTCTCCTTGTTACAGATATCAAATAGCCTTTTGATTCGCAATATCGCGTATTTCCATATTGTACAGTTTGCATGGGTTTCACAACAGGAAAAACTAAGCAGCTTTGAACGGCCTTTTTCAGGTAATAAACCAGTAGCTTTCATCGAATTCTAAAACACGTTTACTATATAACGGTATCTTCCATGGAATACATTGTTTTCGTCTGGTGGTGATCTCTTCTTACATCGATATCCTATTTTGAGAGATGTTGCGTGATTGCAGTGGTGTTTCCCACTTCCAGACCCATTTTTCAAAAAAGACGCTTTCTCGGTGAATTATTCCTCGTATTATATGTTGCTCTGAGATCTTCTTCCACGCGAAAATGATGTGAAGCACACTTTAAAAATTATGTCAAATAATGGCTCATATAGCGCAATAGTTAAAGGTGCTTTATAATACTCAGGTCGTTGTCGATTCGTTCGCACGCAGCGACAAACCAAGTCCGTCATCGCTTCACGTTCGCCAAACTGATAACATGCATGCATAAGAGCATTAAAAAACCTTATTTTTATAAATACCTAAGACACGGCAGAATGCTCTGACCTGTTGGACTTACATTTTATGACGGAAACAGAGCCGCCCCGCTAATATCCTTGCTAACTAAGGATTTTGTGATCACAGGCTAAACATCCTGCTTCTTTCTATTTCTGTTTATCCTTCACTATTTATTTAGTAAATGGGCAATGTTTCCGAAGTCCAACTGCAATTCATTGCCAGAAGCAGTCAAAATTCCGCTTAATATTAAACCTTGCGCATTTCGAGACAAGACATTTTGTATTAACCCTTCACTCATTAGAGAACATAAAGAAAAATAAAAGTATTTGTTGAAACTCGTCTACCGCGTCTTTTGCCGCTTTCAAAATCCCGCAAACATGAAGTTCCATTTGGCATCAACGTGAAATGGCTCTTACGCTCAAGAAATAGTACTTGTTCAAGTTTCCACCTTCCAGCGTAGGTACGGTATATTTCAAACAATGCTTTTTGATCGTGCTGAACAGAAAGATCGCTGTGAACCTTAACACTTAGTTTGTCAATTTTTATGTGCCAAATTCATGCGCAAGATCGCCAAAATCACACCTTACTTCTAGAACTCGATAATTGAGTGGCACGCTTGAGAGGAAGACCGTATTTTCTCAACGCTCTCATAATATTCTGAATGGTTCAACACTATTAATGTTCCTGATTCGAGTTTATTTGTGGTAAACGCTTATTACGGCCTTTCCAAATTGATGCGCTAGCTTTCTTATTTATCTTCTTCTAGTACTAAAAGTGGCGTTTAAAGAACACACTTGTCTCGCAGTTTTCACGGACTAGCGAGCGGAGCGACACCACATCGATCGAGGCACGGAGGCGCGAAACCGAGGCTACGCTACATTAGCGTGGCAGCTGCCATCCAGACGTCGTTACGTGCTCCTCCGGAAAACCACACCTACGTAATCCGGACTCGCTGACTAGAAACACGTGAAAGCGCTTCGTTGAAGGTGCCCAGTTTCCAGATAATTTACCCTTTTCGATGTGATTCTGTCTGCTTTATGATACTCTTGAAGACTTTTTTAAAATGCAAGTCTAACATATTACCATACATTTTAAATTAGACAGTGAGAATTGTTAAAATTCGAAACAATGAAATAAGAGGTTGGAAAGGCTTTCAGCACAATGTTTGCTGATGACCTGTTATGCCACTGTGAATCGCCTTTGTTCAATCAAACGTTCTTCCATCCTTAGCAAGGTGGTGAACGCATTAGTCCATGGAAAAGGTAAATAGGTGTTCGATCCCCACCGCAGACACCTGCGGTCTGGGTGCTGCAAATATCTCACCATCATTGTGGCTATATCTTACATCATGTCCTGCCATTAAAAAAGAATAAGTGGTAAATAAAAAGTGATCTCATCCCTATGTTACTCAGGTCCTCATATGCTCCAGAAAAATTGTCGAAGATTAGCGAAAAGTCCGCAATGCAGCGATCGTACTAGTTAGTAGCTACTGAAATTGATTCATCATGCAGTTTATCGCATTTGCTATTATTTTTTCTCTTCATTGATGTTCGACAATTTTCATTATGTGCTGACAGTGCAGCCATTTCATCTACCTGTCATTATTCGGATGAGCTATGTGAACCTTTTTAGTTGTTTCAGCTCTTAAACTGCTATATTGAAGAAAAAAAATCACTCGACTAGTCTTGATCAGTGCATGTCAAAATAAACCAGAATTGGAATGAGTGTGTGTGTCGATTTCATCTTGTCCTTTAAGTATAGATATCTCCTTAGGTTTTCCGCCCTTTAGAATTGAGTTGGTGCAGTTCGGTTGCTAAGTGAAATATTGTTTTCGTATTTTCATCTGCAAATGAGTGAAAGTGGTCTTTATATATCACCGTCAGAGGTTATACCAAAATTTCAGATCACATGACCTCCTAAAAGTGTCACGGTATTCCTACTTGGATTTCATTTCGTGACCAAAATGCCTTATCCTGTGAATTGTCATTTTTTAAGCACACTCAAATATTTTGTTGCTTCAAAAATTTCGCCTTTGTTTGGTTTGCTCATAACCAGTTTTCACACTGTTGCATTTAGAATTGTTCCATAAATTCTTCACAAGTTATGAGCACAACAGACGATGATGAACATGATGAATTCAACCTGACGAAGAAAAATTTAGGTTCGTTATTGATGGTTTCTTCTATAAGCTGATTATTTGCTGAATATTATGGGCTTTGCAGACTCACGATACTCGAACGAACTCACTGCACTGTTCACACTACTGGCCTTGCTGTTGGTTGCCAGCATGGCTTACATAGTCATCAAGACGTTTATCCATTTGCGGAGAAGCGGCAGCACTCTGTCTCAGGTAGCGATTTCCATTGCTGTGAGTACTGTACGTTGTTGATTCACTTCGATTTCTGTGATTTTCGTGTGATGTACACTTTTCAAGCAGTCTCCGATTGCCTATGGCAAGAGCTGAATGGTCCTTCACGATGCCGTGCAATAGTCCGATCTTTTTAAACCGTCCTATAAGCTTTGATTATTATAGAAAATAATATATTATTAACATTTCAATTAAAATATGTTTCAGTAGCCTATTTTCCAAAAGCAATAGTTTGCAAGATTTTGCAAGAGTCCAATCGGGAGAAATAAGATGGTGTTGAGTTTTATTTCTGTTGAGTCACCAGTGATTTTGGTTGGAGGCGAGACAAAAATCAAGGAGAAAAACTGCGTACTAAATTTCTAAATCTCTTTTATTAAGAATTTCGCGCAGTCTAGCACTGATGAAGGTGTAGTTTATATCGAGGAGTACTTCATTGTTCAACGAAATCTTTGAAAATCCGTGTTAAATATCTTTGAACAATGGCGATAGCATATCTGCGAAAGAGAAGCTCATGAAAACCCTAAGTGATCGATTTCTTTGGCAATTTTTTCTGACAATCTGTTGTATCTCAAATAGAGTAAGTCAGTATGTCTGTATTAAGTTTTATTCCACGAATAAAGACATGTCCTTATGATCTGATAGATTTTCATAGAATGAAGTGTCGAGAACCGTTGACCATTCCTATAGCTGACTGGACTCTCAGTTTTACTGAAATCTTTTGCTTCATTCTCTAAGTCATTAGACACTTTCAATAGCAGTGAACTGTTGTGATTTCCACAAGGAAGTCAATGCCTACACTCAAGTGACCGATTCACTTTGGAAAATCTTTCTCTAGATAGGATGGTCAGATTATTTTGAATTCACGACGAAGTCTCATATGGTGATCACCAAACAGCATACACAGACATGTTATTTGATGGCACTTAACCGACCTCAACATTGTTCAAGATGACCTGCAACAGGTTAAGAAGAGAGAAGCCATTAGGGAGAGTACAAGGCTTCATCGTATCCCCATGCATACTCGTTATTGTCGGCAGATTTTTCACTATGAATGTTAAATATGGCAATTGATCGAACTTCATTTCGTCGATATGAGGTGTCTTAATTATTTTGTTTTATTTGATTTTATTCCGAGTACTGCTATGTTTTGGTTTTGCCGCTGAATGAGGCTTTGGTTTTCTTTACGAATATATGTCGATATTGTTCGAGTTGATTCTCCTTAGAAGCGTAGAATAGCACTGCTAGGTCTTTCTCAAGGCCTCACCGCAGGCAATCACCTATTTTTGTGGATTTCAGAGGTTTGCATAAGTCTTGTAAAAATTTCTTGGTCGAAAAGAAGAAGAGGCTTGTAGGCTCGGCACGTGGTTGAACCGGTGCCTTGCTCTCATTATTTAACTCCATCGAGACCACTGTACTACTTCTGCTCATGGTGCAATAATTGGCAGTCACGGATCCGCTTTCCTAAACTTCTATTTACATCTAACACCTGTTAATTGAAGAAATAAAACAAGAAATCAGGACAACAAACAAAAATGGCAAACAGTGCCTGTATTAAAGTTTTCCAACTGCAACGTTATATTAGTTTTCTGTTAGCGGTATAGACACCAATCGTATGTAACTGTCACAACGGAATCGAATAATTTTATGTAAACACCAAGTCTGTGCTCTCGAAGTAAGGATCTAAAAAAGAACTTACAGCACTACACAGCAGAGTGGAACATTTCGAAGAATAAAATCGCTATAAGCAGGTCAAAATACGAGACGTGGATGATTAATTGTAAACATGGCGCCAAAAATGAAGAAATAAGGGCGAAATGTTAAGAACTTTTCTAAATGAAAATCTTTGTGTAAGAAATTTCATTAGCCGATGAAGCGTAAAAGGTTCGACTTTGACCCAATCAATGAGGAATGTGTCGTCCATTCAATTTCATCAACATTGTAGAGGTAAATGAATGCATACCTGGCCTACGCAATGAGTTACAAATGTCACATTGTATCACATCAGTGTTGTTATCCTCCTAGTCAAAATTGGTACCAACATGCCCATCTAGGATCGATGGAGATCATGATAAGCTCAAAGTGTCTGATGCAATTAACGGTCGATCCAGGGTCTAATACTGGGCGCTGCTACGCTATGCACACCACTATTAGAGCATATTGTTGATATGTATTCTTTCTTGATAAGCTTACACGAGGTTGATAAATATATTTATTTTCGGCTAACGTTTCGACGTCTTCGTCTTCCTCAGAGCCGGTGATCCGAGTCGATGGTCCCTGCTTGTTGTTCGCCTCGACGTTGCGTCTTCGCCTTCGTGTCGAGCCAGATCTTCTTCAGTGAGCCATCTTCTCGAATCATATTGTTGATATTTGCGGTGAAGAGCAGTTACATTGGTCTGTTCAAATAACTTTCATTGTTGATATTACACAATCGATTTAGTGAAACTCTTTGCCATAAAGGAAACCAGCGAACTTTGTAAAGGGAATTTATTTGCTTAGACAAATTTCCACTCGTGTCTTCTTCCCTCTCATTTTTACTGCAAATATTGGCACCTTTTTGTTTCGAGAGTACCATTTTCGCGAGCTCGAACCTAAAAGTAAATCAGCTATACAGATATTTACTTAACGCTGATTCTATAACAAAAAATAAATGTTTAGATTACGTTGCAACTTTTATTCACTGCTTACTCTTTTTTCATTGCAGGGCACGTTGTTATTAAATACAACCATGGGGACGTTGGGATATGAGCGAAAGTCGGAATTCCAGGTGGGCTTCAAACTCGAGATCACCCTTACCGGGGTTCACGTGTTTTTCACCATAGCAATCGATTGCTTCGCCTTTCTCACAGCCAGTCTCTCACTTTCACCAAAAAGAAACAATCGATAGACAGCAAATGAAAATGAAGCATTGTGATTGCGACTGAAGTCTCAGCTCAACTGGGATCAACGCTGATTTTTCTCCCTAAATCATTCCTAGTGATGGGTGATTGCTGATGGCACCGTTAGGGTGGAAAAACTGGGGGATAGATATGCAAAGCGAGGGAATGGGTTTTTATGCTAGCATGTGATCCTCCGGAAAGGGTAATGGTGGATTTCGAAATTCACTTGACGTACCGAGTTTTGCTCATGTCTTAGTATCCTTGCGTGCATATTCAGCCCATCATTAAATTAACACAATCAGTTTAATTTTCGGAGGAATTGATGAAAATTATATTCAATTAAAAGACTGTACCTGGTTCCTATTCAGTATTATAAAAGAATGTAAAAAATAAAGAATGTCGTGGATAAAAGAATGTTTTAATAGAAATCTTTCATGTTTCGCATCCCCTTAATAAAAGGTTTTTCATGCGTGTCGAGCTACAGTTGGGAACAGGTACCCCATGGAGATTTAGCAAATTCCTTACAATTTGCACTATTCCCTAAGGAGACTGCTCCAAATAAAAAGCACCTTCAATACTGTCCTCCGTTTTCTCAGAAACTCGTAAGTATAAAAAGAATAAGGCGACTAGCATCCCATCTATCCCAGAGATGGCCGAGGAATTCTGTGGTGGTGATATGTGCACGCTGGAGCAAGCTATCCCAATTTCCCAAGAAGGCGATTGCCTAATCCCTCCGCTTTGTTTTTTTTTCGCCTTCAAAAAATTGTCGAGCGTATATCAGAAGGAACTCTCAACCACGGAGAAGCTGTTCGACTTATCAATTTTAATGCTAGTCCTCACCATCACTCGTAGTCCGTTAACGCGATAATCGCAGTCCGACCATTTAGAAAATGACTCTTCCTAAAACAGTAGGAATACAAATAGTAAGCAATTTAGATAAATCTCTGCGTCGAAGTGGAATAAATTTATACGCTGTGAAATTCTGAGAACTTTAGTTACTTTTTCGGTGTATATGTGTGCTTCACTTTTTGCGCATCCGTTTTCAATCATAACAAAACCTGGAGAGGTTTCGATGATCTGCTGTTGAGAGTCAGAAACGCTCACATCGTACATGTGACATCGTTGCTTTACTGACTCGAATACTGCAGTCTGAAATATTCTTCTTTTCTTTAGAATGTTGGTGAAACACCTGATGCTAAACTAAAAAGCAGTCTGATAGACTGTCTTTCAAGCAAGAATCTCTTAATAGTGTAAAAACCATCACCTACACTTTGTCCAATTAACTTTCTGCTTCGTTGATAGCTACTGAAATGATAAATAACTGAAAAACCTTGCAGAACGATGCGCTGAGGCACATTTTTACACAGCCAGTAATGCTCGGCGATGAAGCATGGCGAATTGGAAAGCGAGAAATGCTCTTCTGCACGTGAAGAATGAAAACTTCGTCGCTCTGGCATCGCTGGTTAGAATCTAAAAATGACATAAAAGTTGAGACGTTTCTCAAAAGTTTTAGGTTATGTTCGTTCTGTAACCGTATATAAGCTCAATTTACGACTGCAGAAAGCGGTAGTTCATCATGTTTGTCGTTAATAATTAAAGAAATAAATAATGTCTACTGCTAGGTATTTGGCATGATCTCCATAAAAAATTTATTCCGACCTCATATTTGTCTCAATCGGTTATGGATTCATGAACTGCGGCCCTCTCTTCTTACCTGGAATGCAAAACTTCTCTGCATATATCACGTTCTCATTTTGGATTAGATTTCCAGGACCATGTGGTTCCGCAAGAATACTATAAAGCTCGCATTTGCGAGTGAGAGGGAAGTAATTCAAGGAACGACAAGCGAGTTCTTCGTGGTTCAGACCCTGTAAAGGTCAACGTTTCTTGGGAATTTCAAAAAACGTGGAAGAAAAGTGTTGTAAAAGGCAATACCTGGTTCATACTACAAAAATTTGTACATTCACCTTGGCCGATGTCATTAAGAACCTTGAAAAAAGCTTATATATATGTATATATATATATATACATAAAATAATCCTGTGTCGCTTTTCAACTACTGATGAAACTGACGCTCTTTAAGTCATGGAGATAGAACTAGTCGTTTAAAAAATGCCAAGCATTTGACTTCTGATGGAATCAGATTTAAGAACATGGTTTACGTACTTTTGACATTTCAGAAGAACTAGTAATAAATTTTATTTGGTCTCTCTAAAATTTTTCTCTAAAAAAATTTAAAAAAAATAAAATGGACATCCAGCTTCTTATTTAGAAGTGCTTAGTTGATCATGCCTTCACTGTTCCTCCGTTTCTTATCGGTCGGACTATTTCGTTTCCAATAATAACATAGTAACCAATATTCGTTGCGCAGGTTTCTAAATGATACAGTATTGGTACATAGACATTTATATAATGTCAACAACACTTGTAGAAGAATACAAGTGAGTTAGAAGTGGCTTTGCGAGCACGCTTTATATTTTAAAGGAGAAACAGCAAACCGTCAAGCATTGCTCTTGTGTCATTTTTGCTCACTAAGAACGAGTCTTTTGTGGTTTTGTCAAGATGAACGCCTTTGTTGGTAATCCATGTCCTAAAAAGTTTGCTTCTTACGTTGATAGTTGCTCTCAAGATTATCTATTAATCATCGTTTAGGCTACCGAAAGTGGTTCGAAATGCCTAGGGAGAAATCTCGTTGCAGGAAACTAGATGTGTTTTCAGTGTTTTTCCTAGAAGTTGAATGCAACACTGGAAGTTATGTAGGAATAAATTTGCGAAGGATCAGAGGAAATGCAAAAAGCATTCGTTATCAACTGTATACGGCACAGTTCATTTGAAAATATCAGTTTTAACAGCTGATTTGAAAGCAGTGTTATTCTCTTAACACCCACAATTCTTCCTTAGTATGGTGATTTGTAAACGATTCAATGTCTTCCTTGATATGCACTGCTGTTCGTGAAGTCTAAAAGAGAGAGAAAGCGAAGTTTTCACGAATAAAATTTTTGAAATGTTATTCAACTAGTGTTCCAAAATGTCATCACCTCTGTGGAATTCTTGTGCTCAGCATAGAGCGGGTATGTCGGAGTAATATTAGAGCGGTTTTGTTCGAATGTTGTATTTCCTGGACAAATATGTTCGTTGCTTTCACCAACACTTCCTTTCTTGTTTTAGAATTACGACCACTTTTTTAAAACAGAGGTTTAATCTTTTTTGAGCCTCGCAAAAAATCCATCCAATTCATTCGATATTCTCATATTATTGATATTTCTCACGGTAGTTGCACACTGTTTCATGCATACAACTTGACACTTAATCTACCCTATAGTAACTTAGTCGAAACTCTTGCCCTACGTCAGGAACCAGTCGTATTTGTTCGAAGCGACAAGATGACGTGGCAAAACCACCTTGTGACCGCTTCTGCAAAGTTAAAGTAAAAGTGAGGTCAATTCACTCATCTACAGTTTGTTCCCTCCATTTCTTTCTTGCAGGCGCATTCTATAGAGTGGGTCCGATTATTGAGCTTTCCCTTTCCATAAGCAATGGGTCGAGTATAGGTCTTTCTCCTGATAACACCATTGTGGAAGCCTTAATGTTATAGTAAATCCACCTCCTTATATAGCTTGCTTGTCCATTAATACTGTGTTGGATATACTCTGCACATATTTGTTGTTCTCGCTGAGTTTGGCATTGTTGTGTTAATATTATCTATATTGTGTTCAGCTACTCAAGTTTGAGATTATGAACTTATGATTTTGAGCAAGTACAAAAAATTTCCCACGTGAACCGGAAGAACCGAACCGCTGTTTTTTCCTCTCCTAGGAAATCCAGTACTCGCTCTTCCTCTCCTTCTCTCTCCCTCTCTCTCTCTTTCTCTCTCTGTCTTCAATTCCAAGGGGTCAATCTATCTCACTTCTATTTTATTTATCTTTTTTATTCATAACATTTTCTACCTCGAAAGGTGGTGAAACCAAAAATAAGCGAATTTAGGGAAAAGATGGCACGGAAAACAAAAGTAAGTTAAAACTCACTGTTACATGTACTTCCATCATCAATTCTTTTATAGAAATCAAAGCCGATTGCTGGGTGTAAGATTGCAGGAACCTATGCCCATGTGTAGTGTTATACCCAACCAGCAGCATCAAATATTCGGAAGAAAGGAAAACAAAATAACTGCAAAAGCTGGTGACTGACTTTCATTCCATCATTATCATAAAGTTGGCACGACTTCAACGCAATATTGTAGGTGAAGGATTGACACAAAGGCACCTAATAAGTAAAGGAGAGGGTAAACTTCTGAGCGCCTCGTTAACCTACCTCAAACCTCAAACTCGAGGTAACCTGTTACCTTTCCAGTTTTGTTACCAAGCGCCATTATACAGAAATCGGCACAAGCTGTCAACGATTCCATCTTGTACTCAGCTAATGGCTGATAGTTGTCGATGCTCCTTCCCTTTATGCGACGGAAACATCGCACAACTAAAATATATTCAATATTCTCCATATTCTTGTTGAACAAACACAAGGTGTTACTTCAAATTGCAATATAACCAACTAAACAACTGCTAACCAAACAAAGAAAATTCTAAACCAAGATTTCAATCCCATTGAAAACAAAAAAGAAATTGGTAGCAGACTCACCGTTTTATCTAAGTCTTCCACTGAGTATGTCACGTGGAGGTCAACCGCACAGAATTTACATGGAAGCGTAACGTGAATCTCACATTAAAACATAATTCTTAAGTACTGTGTGAAATCAGGAGTGATTACGAGGCATTTCTACCACTGCTTCATTTTAGGACCTTTAGAATTTATTCAGAATGCCTAGTGAGTTTTGCGCGCTGGTGTTTTCAATTCCAGTGCAAGGATCGTAACTTCTACTTCAAAACTTTCACCATCATATCTCTATGTCCTATGCTCACCTAGTTGGGTAATTGGTTTAACTTTAAGTTGACGGACTAGCTGTTCTTTTATAAGGGTGAGGAATGTTTACCCGTTTCCTTGTTCCTAAATATCTACCTGTTTCCCAAATTTATTCATCCCCGCACTTTTTACAAGAGATCAGATGAGCTCTACCCGAATTCGTGCAATCACCGTCTCCACCATTAAAGTAAATTATGCAATCACGTTGTACATGGGCGGTTATAGAAGAGGCTGCGAATTAGGTGGCGTCTAAGAGCGCTTAATGGAATTTCAATTATTGTTATTGAATTTTCCAGACTCGCATTTCTTCAGCAAGGTTTTTTAGCGGCATTATTTCGTTTGAAATGAAGGACAGAGCAAGCGGAACCTCCAGGAATCCTCCTTCTGCTATCTTCCTGTGCACACGCTAGTGGCTGTTCGAAACATGTTTCTCACAAGCGCTCTTTTTGTGTGTGAAGGGAGAGAGAAGAAGTAGTGGACCAGTATGTCTTTGCTACTTGGATTCGGTACCATTTTATAATGCAGCCGTTTTCAGATAGGTTAATTTGGACCTTTTGAAATGGAAGCCAGTTTTCTTTCAGTTTCGCTCGGCTGCACTTAATGTACTCTTACGGTCCATTCAATAACCCAAAACAATTGTCCTTTTCTTCTTGTGTTGAGCAAATGACAAGCAATCATCTATATACCTAAAGTAAAGTAGTGGCCTGGGATCAATTGCTCGTGGTTCACCTTAGACATAAATGCAGTGGCTACTCAATATGTAACTCTGTAGTTTTTCAATTTTTCAACAGTATAGATACTGTAATACAATAGTTTTTATCTATGTCTTCTAAAAATGAATGAAATATCCCAGTGTATTGTATATAAGACTTTCCATGATGACTTGTGAACACTTTACTATTTTCTTAGTCTGAATCTATATTGTGCTAATGGTGACGGTCCAAAATTTTACACAACGTTTGTGGGAGCTATTTAGGTTACTCCTTTATTTACTTTTTATTTTAAGGCCGCTTATAAAACGAAGTGTTTAAGGGGAAAAGCACTTAGCAAAACACAGAACAAAGATGATGAACAACATATGAGGGTAAGGAACAGCATTTTTGCAGTTACAGATGTATTTCCATAACAATACGGTAGTTGCTGACCAGCTAAGAGCAACAGAATGTATAGGTCGTTCATGTTACTGCTGCCAAACATGTGGCCGTATTCACAACAAGCTGAGCAGAGAACAGGCGACTGCGAACGAAGACTATTTTTCTTCGAATTTTTAAGCTCTGGTTGCGATGGAAATTGTTGTGGTGTTGTTTTCATTTTTCTTCGTCTACTATCTGATAAGTATGTGACAAGAAAGCTAATAGGAAAATCGATTACAAGTGAAAATAATTTCCAAGTAAAATCTGTTCTAATGAACATTACTATACACTATTCTGAGTCGATTGTAAAGGAAGAAATGCAGGTAGGAGGTGATCTCACCTTTGTTGATAGCGTGTACTTGATTGAGAAATGCTGTGGAAAGGATCAGTAGTAGCAAGCGATCTCGGTTCATCACAATCACAGAAAGGGACAGTCAAATGGGGTCACATTGGATGAGAACCAATTTCATTGCGCGATTTCAGATTGCCCATGACAGATAAGGTAGTGATCTCATTTGGGATCCGATCTCACGTGATTACGGTGTAGGCAAGTAAAGATTTCACCGACAAACTGAATCGTATGCTTATGCACCGTTGCCTATGAATAGCACTTTTTTTCAATATTTCCAACAATAGGTCAATCTTTAAGTTTCTTCTATATTTTATAGGGCACTCAGCAAAAATGTGAACAAATTTATCGCACGATGCTTACGAATGACTTTAAAATGCTGCAAGTCATTTTTGTAGGCTGCACGATCGAGGAAGTCAACTGCTTTGTCAACTGTAATAATTTTAATGTAACGACAAAAGAATAAAGGATAAAGCTCTCGGCGTCCATCAGTCCTTAAGGGATGCGCCATGCATTCAACTTCATTAAGTATCGTTTGGAGGTGATTGAATGCATGTCTGGCCTTTACAATGACTCGCGATGGCCTACCGATGTATCGAGCCAGTGCTACTATCCTACCAGGCAAGTCTGTTACCAATATGCCGACCGACCCTAGAGGGAGGGAAGGCTTCGTGGGTCAGGGGCGCAGGGATTGATTCCACGCATGTGTCGCAGTGGCGCTTCCAAACACTGCGCCACACGCGCCCTTCATATATATGTATATATTTTTATGCGTATATATGCATACGTATTTAGACACATGCATATATATATTTATCTTTTTCATTTTATGCGAGTCGTCTTCACATTTACTGTGCGAATCAAAGCACTTCTCACATTCGACTCGTTTCTGCGTATCCATCAACCCCAAAAACCTTCCAACTTTTACGTGTGACCTCAGTTCCTGCTTGAGGAATTTCGTATCATTTAGACGTCATAGAATTCCACTCGAGACGGTTCTCCCTGGAGTCCTGCGATAATCTGGCTGGAGTGTTCCTCATAGGATTGCAGTGTCTTTTTCCGGATAAATCCGGTTCCAATTTCCCGACCTGGACAGATGAAACCTGGGGAGCGATCGAACTAACACCATGTTCGTGATGATCGGCACCGCTATCACTTTGCTATCCACAACCTATACATATATATATATATGTGTGTACATAATTGTTGGCAAGGCGCTTGGAAGCCCAAGCTATTGGGATTTGAAGCCAAACCTGTGACAAAACAAAAAGCGAAAGGTTTATTGAAGCCGAGAAAAATTACGTAAAACAAGGCAACGGATTTCTGTCTTTTTTTCTTTGATTTCTATGTATATGTTTTACGAGCAAGGCTCCAACTGTAAATTTTCGCACTTTGTACACTCTCTTTGACGCACTTGTACCTGTAAAATAAATCGTTTTCTTTAAAAGTCTGTTGAGCTCGAAAGAACAAAGTAGATGCGCCTCCTCACTCTTCGACCACCGGCGCCAAACTGACAAGGACCCCATTCTTCCCATTGCGTAGCCTCTTCATTCCCATCTTCTGAAGTGATAGAGAGATAGTTGTGCAGAATAGTTTAATAACAGCGTAAGCAACATAAATGTAAAAAAATACGATATGACTAAATTGAATGAAAACCTTTATAGCCGCAATGATGCAGAGGCGTGAATTAAAGAAAAAAATTTTATATTACATTTATCAAATGACCCCATGTGGCACGCATTGCGAATTCCAGCACTTCTTGTATTCCATCGCGTAAACAGTCCACTACGTTCTTCGAAGTTCTTGGGGTATGGGCTCAGCGGCTGCTTGAAGGTTTTTTCGTCTTCGTCATGAATTCTGTTGCATGTTGGTCGAGTTCAATTCGAATTGAAATGTTTTAGTTCCCAAGATCGACTTTCTCTTAACCTCGGCATTGGAATATGAATGTGTCGTTTTCTTGTTCAGCAATCGCGAGGTTTTTAAACAGCATGCATTTACTTCCATAAAACACAATACAATACAACGCTAGCTGACGTTTCGGCAGTATCGCCTTCTTCAG
>UYYA01004723.1:0-37884 GCA_900624975.1 Angiostrongylus costaricensis
AGGCGAAATCCGCCGAAACGTCAGCTTAATCGTGAACAAAGAATAATAACACCTCGCGTTTGCTCAACAAAAATACCAAGTTTGAGATTTATGCTGTGAAGACAACAACCACAAAACCCGCGTGGGGAAGAACGAGCAAATACAATTCGTCCAAGCTAGCAGATCAACACCGCGTGGGGATGCACTCAAAGGAGCAAGTCAACCGCCAAACTCTCACGTGGAATCCTAGTCGTTGGTTCATTGGGCAATCATAGCCTACAGATCAATTGTAGTACCCTAGAACTACGATACTTATTTCTTGACTCTCAATTCACAGCGTCTCAGACGTCAAAGGGTAAATACCTATATTACAGAACCATCAAATAATAAGGATCACAAAACAGATCCACTTTCGAGAGTCAAGCAGAGACAACAACTAGACGATAGTCCGTACACTACCTAATATTTACTACAACCTAATATTCTCACCACTGAACTACTACTACTAAGTAGTAAGCGGCTCAACGATCTACCACGCAAGTGCATCCATCGCAGCCGCCACTATACTATATTGCTTGTGTACAAACGGATACAAGTCCCGCGTGGCAATTACGAAAAGACTAGCATTCAAACTTGCCGACTAAACAATACAATCTTAACGTTAGTGTTAAAAGCTTAAGATTCGAAAGTTAGTAAGAGAGGTTATATGTCCATAAAAACTCACACTCCAATTTTAAACCTATAGAGCCGCAGATAATCAACAGCTCACCTCCGAACTGACAAAACAATAAGTATCTTCAATAAGGAAGAAGGGCAGTAAGGAAATATCTTAGGAGAACAGCAGGAGTAATGCCTGAGACCGGAGAACATGTGATTAGCACCTAGAAGACCCGCCAAAACTTTACTAGATACAAGGCTAAGATGATTAACAAGTTGATATATTTATTTATGTGATCTTATAAACTGATCTTCTTAAGCTGACGCGAGGGTAGTACAGATCTTCGTCGTCGTTGTTGTTTTTGATGTTGCTGGTCGATGGCTGACGTTTCAACGACTTCGCCCTCCTCAGAGCCTGAATGTATTTAATATTAGAATATTTTTATTATTCGGTGGAAAAGAAGGTTAAAGTGTTAATGAAGATCAAACTTTCAAATAGACGCCATATTGAACAGAAAGGTCACTCACCGTGATATTACGTGCGGGACTGGCCGACACGTAGTTCACGCGAGCAAGACACGCCCCGGGGTCAAAATATCATTTTGAAATAGGCCGCCAGGTCACGCGTGATAGTGAGGCATTCGTCCTTCCGGTTCATCTTTGGATTTTTGAAATTTATCCAAAACGCCTCAAGAGTTCTGCGCGTTGATGTTTTTGATTCCTGCGCTAGCATCCGCACATTCACTTCAAAATCATCGCCGTTGTGCATTTGTGCCCTATGCGAACCTAGAGGGGTGTTTAAACGGATTTTAGCTTTTCCATCTAGATGTCCTTTTATGCGGACACAAAGTGGTCTACCCGTTTCCCCGATATATTCCTCGCCGCATGCATTACATGAGATCAAGTATATTATACCTAATGTCATGTCTAAGGTGGAAGCTCCAGTTCTCGATCACCGACCCTTACTCTACTGTCGATACATAGACGACTGCTTCATCATCTGTTCCACACAAGAACAGATGGATGAGTGCTTTGAATTATTAAACCGACAGTCAGAGTATATAAAATTTACACGAGAAAAACCTACCGAGAACTGGCTTCCATTCTTAAACATCCAAATAAAGCTCTCAGTAAGTGGCTATTTAACAAAATGGTATCGCAAGCCAAGTAGTAAAAACATTCTAGTTCACTGCCTCTCCTCTCATCCTTCACACATAAAAAAGCACTTATCAAAAATATGTATCGTACGGCTAAAAATGTGTGCACAGGGAAAGAGGAAAGGAAGGAATCGCGAAACCTGGCCCGAAAAATTGCCATTTCCAATGGCTACGAAGTAGAAGCCACTCGGGTCAGAGAAAAACATTGGGTAGTTTCCCAAAATAATATTTCAGACGAAAGTAAGATCCCCTTTAAGCTGCCCTTCATATCAAATGAAGTAAGTCACGCCATTAAAAAGTGCTTAAGAAAAAGTGGTCTTGAAAATTATGTAACGATTGTTGACATCCCACCCAATACCCTACGCCGCCAGTTAGTTCGAAACCGTCTCTATGATCGTTTGTGCAGCTCTTGAATGAGCCACACTCACACGGCGATGCTCTTTTATACAAAACTGTTGTTATTGATATTTTCATCAATTGATAATAATTTGTTTTTCCATGAATATGAATATGAATATTTTTCCATCCTGCACCAGTCGGTATTATGTTAGTTAGCACAAAACAAATAGCAAGGTTATCCTTGATGATCAGACGAAATGGTAGCTTCTTCAAGAAAGGCAATGGAGAAAACTACCCTCTATTTATACTCCAACTTTTTTGACAGTCACGTCCACCTACCCCATATCAGGTCAGAGAAGATGAGTATTTCCTCCCCAACAGTTCTCTCTCCCAAAGTCCAACCTGCTAACTCGTCTATGAAGAACCACAACTTGTTCCGTATAGAATATGACTTGAGCATTTGAAATCTACCGCCAATCCTCACCAATAAATTAACTGAGGTTTTCACACGTCATTTGTTGGAATGTAGTGTTGCAACCAATGGAAGACCAGTAATATAGAGTTCCTACAAATTAAAAAAGGCCTGTACAACATAGTCAGTAATCGCTTAATCCGTCTGATATCTGTATTCTACGAGCTGTTGAGTCGATCTCAGAAAAACCGATGGAGCATTGGACTGAGGAAAACCATTCTACCAGGTTCTAGAGCACTGAGAAAAAATACAACGGAGCACTGCAAGACTAAAACAGACACCTCTTCGCACTTCTGTCGATTTCGAAGAAGAAAACCTGGTGAAACAATGCTGAATCGATGCACTTGGTCAGGATGAGAAATAAAACAGTGCACACTATAGATGGATAGCGCTCTATGAGAGAAAGACTATTAGAATGCAGTTTCGCTTCACCGACTTTACCAGTCGACAATTTGTTTTCAAAATCGATTGTCACTTGACCTCAGCACCAATAATCAGTACCTTCGTAGGTTATTAAGCTAACATGAGGTTTGCAAAGAAGATTTATCCAGCTGACGTTTTCACGCCTTCGCCTTCTTCGGAAAGCCGGATTGATCCGCATTTTTTGCTCACAGCCGCTCATTCTCGCGATGTCGGTTTTCATAGTTGGATCTAGCCAAATTTTCTGAAGTGGATTACTAATCGAAATACGAAAACAGTCGTCATGCAATCTTTTTTTTCTTTTTTTTTTGAAAAACGAATTGCTCATGTTGATGAGCAAGTCGCCCACTAGAGGTAGAAAAATTGCGCTCTAATCCTAGATTAGGAACCATTGTTGCAATTTGTCACAGATTGTCCGTAGGTCATCGAGGATTTTTACAAAAAAGAAGAAGAATCCTGGATTTGTACGTCGAAGGTGCGTCTTCAAAGTAATGCCAGTATTACAAGATGGTTTTTCCTCATGGCAAAACTAACGGTGTTTTAGTCACTGTTGTTAGATCTTTGAAGGATATTTGCTAGCTCCGTCTAGTTCTGTAGAACATTTGTTTACGTCGGTCTTCTGTATGCTATGAATTTTTCGTCTCTGTCATTTGAAACCAACCAAATTTTTTTAAAGAACGATTTGTAGCGACTTAATTCCCAAGATCGACTTCCTACCAATTTCGGTATTTCTTGATAATCCACTGTTTTTATTCACTGAGCAAACCTCGCTACAAAAATACCAACCTTGTGTTTGCTCATCGAAGGAAAACAGTAGATATAGTAAGGCTGTTAAATGAAGAATACTATGGAGTTTCCCACTCCTTGTTTTTACGACTTGTTCCATTTCATGTGATGGGATCGCGTGATGATTCGATATGGAAGTTCCGTTATGAGCATCAACGGGTCGACGATGTGACCAGTTCCATGCCGGTGTTTCGGCATCCGCTCCTTTCGTCTTTTCTACTGAATAGGGAGCCTGCTCAAGATGCGCATGAACCGTGCAAATATGATTTCATTGATCCATTGGGTTAGTTTGGTCTAAATTAGGCAACATCCGTACCTTTTGTTGGAAACATGCCTTACTTGATATAAAGAAACCGACTGTAAACCTAGTATATGATTCGATTACTAGCTCAGTGGTCGGAGGCGCCCTACAATACACATGGGACGCCCAGGCTTTCCCGCGCCCCATGCTCACCAAGCCTTCCATACCTCCGGGGTTGGCAAGTGAGTAGCATACTTGTCTGGAAGAATAGCAGCACTGGATCGATACATCGGTAGGCCACCGCGAGTCATTGTAAAGGCCAGATATGCATTCAATTACCTCCAACGATACTTAATGAAGCCGAATGGATGGCGCATCCCTTAGGGATTGATCAACGGTGAGAGCTTTATCATTTATCCTTACTTTCGAAGCAGATGTTTCATTTCCGTTATTTTATTGAAAATCCATTTCCATAGCGTAGAACTTTTTCCGTTTTCACTTCTGTAGTGGTTTTGCTTCCAGACATACTGCTCACTTTCAAATTTCATGCATGAATAACGTCCCATGTTTCAAAATGTTTTCATGGAACTATTGCAAAGCATTCTTGGGTGTTTCGCTTGCCGAACAAGTGATCCAACTTTGTTAAGAAGCGAACCTGCTTGGAATGTTTATACAACCGGAAAAGCACACCGATATATAACGCATTCGGACGTTAAAGGAGATTTCTTTGCTAAGGCAAGAAAAAACCGTAGGAGACGAGCAATACAGATTCGATATGTACGATGTTCAGTGACATTTGTAGTCCTCAAATTGAGCATAGACCTGTCGAAGTAGGAGATTATCCGCAAGTTTCAGTTAGTCCATTTATTGTTCAGTCCTTTGATTTAGGCGCAACAGTTAAAGAAGACTCGGAAAATAATCTCACTCGATTGGACTTGGACGCCGTAGAGGACATTTCCCTTAGAAAGGAAAACATTCTGGATAATACATTGGAGACAAAACACAAGGAGGGGCCAATAAGAGGTAATAATATCAGGGTAATTCTTTTCTGTGACTTGTTTTCTGTTGGTTTTAGATGTCGAACTTCCTAATTTCGAGCCATGGAGGAACAAACGGTTACAAATTTTAAATGCTAACATTGAGTCGAACAAAACTGCTTTATCGTGCACATCCGGAGGACCCGTTCCTGCCAAGCTTTTTGTTAGCAACAAGGCCAAATATAGGTGAATATGCTAATACTTGTTTCCTTTAAAGACCACAGTATTTATCTCTTGCAACAAAGTTACTACTCCCGTCATGATTCGAGTAAACGGAATTCTTGATCATTGTTTTTATCATCTACTGAAGACCAATGTCGATCCTTTCCAGTCAAAATAAGTTGCTTTTCTAGGTTGGAAATACTTGAGGACATGTCAGGTCTTCGACGATTGTCAGAAACTTCTCAAAACGAGTTCGTCAGTCACGTCAACAAACTTCGAGAACTTTTGATCACAGCTTGGCAGGATAACAAAAGGATAGAAGCTGTCCGGGTAGATGCAATTGTCTAGATCTCTCAGCTTTCAAGAACGCTTTTAACTTCTATTACTAATCGTCACTTATGCATAGCTGGTTACTGAACTTGCACGTCTGTTGTCTGCTCCCACCACACCGTCGTTCTTCCCTGTTCAATGGGTCCTTGTAACCGATATTCTTGACCTATTCGGAAAGCTTGTATATGACCGTCTGTTTTTGAAAGCAAATGAGGTACCTTAAATTTCATTTTTTACCAGTTGGACGCTGATTAAAGGGATTGAATACAAGATTCTGTATACCAGGAAAGAAAGGCTGCTGGCTGTGCTGCCTTACAAAGTAATTTTGTTTCTGATGATATTCTATCTGACACCACTGAAGTTGCAAGAAATTGGTTTTGCAAGATTGCTGACATCAAGGAAGTAGTTCCACGATTTTATGGTAAGTATTGCAAGAATTTCATTTGGTACTGTCATTGCAAATAAGATTAGCCCTCGCTAAGATGCGTGGTTCGTACTATTCTAGCACGCGATGTCTTATTTTACTTTGTATTTGCTGTGGCTCTTAAGGCTTCTAGTTGAATTCTATGTTTCAGTGGAAAGCACTCTAATAGGTTGTTTGCGCTTTCTGGATAGCGCTACACTAAGCGTAAATCTTCTGAGGCTTACTAAAATGGTCGAGAGTTAGTTTAATATCTTCGTTTTCTGTCTTACCAGTTTTTCGGGCATTATTCCCTTTTTTGCTACTGATTTTATGCCCCAGTACTTCTAGCGTCTCGTTTACTTCTTTAGTCGTTTCTAGAATTTCCACACCCCTTATCAGCAGCATATGCGCGTGCCTATATATGCAAAATATCTATGATTCTGGAACCAACTGATCGAGGACCGCATTGGAAAGCACTGAATGACTGGATGCAGTCATCTAGGCAACCTGTATGTTTCATCACTTCAGTGTTTTTATTTCTACTTACCCTTATTTAGGCCTTTGAGTAGTACTGATAATGGCTTGAACTATTTACTATTCAGTTTTCTTTTGAGTCTATCATTTTATGATAAACGCCAGACAGAGTTCATCGCACCAGCATTGGAATGGATTGTGCAGTGTGTTTCCTACGGTGCAACAACGATGGAAGATCTCGGTCCATTGTGGGAGTACTGCAAGCAGCCTGAGCAACTAGTTTCACTCCTACACCCGTTTGTGGTAGCAGTGTCACTCGAGTACCTCTCAAACTACTGCATAGAAGTCTGTGAAATTGTTAGTTCTCATTTGTTTTGGTTAACTCATTTCTTACGCTTATATCGTCTTTCTAATGAAGATTCTTCAGATTATTTCGCAAAAACATCCAGCTGCAGATTTTGAAGTGTTTTTAGCTCGCTTACTTCAAAGTGAAATTCCAAATGATGTTCGGCCCAGGTTGTATCGGTACGCAATTTGTTATTAGAGACTCTTCGAAAATATGGATATGTCGTTCATGTTCAAATACTGTAGATCTTTATCTGTCCTCCCCTACCGTTGATCACATAGTCACTCAAGCTGGCATCAGCAAAATTTTCATTTGTTTCTGTTGTGTGCAGCAGTAGCTGAGTGTTGGTTCTCCTCATTTCAGGTAATTGAAAAAAACAAAATTTTTCTTCTAGGATCTTCATGAGGTCTGACCATCGGGTCTATGGTTTCTTTTGTTGTGCGCTATAATGTCGTTCATCAGTTGTCATTAAGACAAATCAGCAGTCATCTGATTTTTAACACCTTCCATCTTCCCAAGACCGACTTTCTGTTAACCTCGGCATTGATTGTTAACTCAGTGTTTTTCTTCTATAAGCAGACATGAGGTTGTTATTATAGAACCTTCCATCTTGTTTGCGAGGGGAGAGTAGAAAAGTAGTACACGTTAGTTAGCTGTCGTTTTCACTTCACTCTTGACTCATTTGTCTCCCCAATCCTTTTGTTTTCTCCTGCTCGTCTCTGAAAAGGAATTGGTTGTCATGTCATATTTTCGATCCAAATACACATGGCTCGAGCATTCGTTGCATATTCTCTTAAGAATGGTGTCATCACTAGAACGAAAATGTGGTGTTACTACCGCCATCAACTCTACTCCTGTGCTATCCAAATCCAGTTTTCACTTGAGGTTTTCTGGAGTGACTATAAATAGTTCTGGCGACAGTATCAGCTTAGAGAACCCATCTCTTCACGACGATGGCAATATCGTTGTAAGTGATAAAATTCTGGTCGTGTAGTTGTTGTCATGATTTTTCATTTATTTATTTTCATTTAACTCATGATTTTTCTGCACTCAGCTGTGATTTCCTAACTGACCAGAGCTTCTCATCCTCATCCATCTGAATTGAGCACAACACTTTTTTGTCTGTTTCTTTTGATGATCCGTCTTCATAACTGCTATGCAGATTCCAGCAGTTCTTGCATTCAATTCCTTTCCTCACATCCTTTCATCTACAAGGGTCTTTCAACGTTCACTTTTGTGTGTGGCTGATGCATACGCATTGTTGTCTTCTTTATAAATGGCGTTAAATTCCCGTCGAATCTTTAATTTGTCGAGTTCTGGGATAGCTCTGCTAGAGCGTTCATACATGGATTTGAGGGAGTGAGTCAGCCTTGAGAAGTCTGTTTTCCCGATTCGGGTAGATGAGAAATTTGGAGAGCTCGTAGCGGACCAGCACCGTGCTCCTGATCACTGCTGCTGTGCTACCTCCCCCTATCAAGACTTCTTTTTACGACCATAAAAATATGATAGGTTGGTTCGTCTTGTTTCAACTTTGTACTCTTACCCTCTTTGAAGTATCGCACTCGTATGGGTGTGTGATCATTCGTGCGGATCGTTCCGAATCCTGTTCAATCTAATTGGCTGTCGTGTAAGCCTCCTATTTTGTGCAGCAACGCGGTCCTTCTGTCTTTCTACTGGTTTGCAAATCGCATTCTGACAAATTTAGTGTAATAATCTTATCTAATGTGCAGATGAGCTCTAGGGGTAACTTTCAGATGTTCGAGTCTTATTCTGTCCGGCACAAATGACGGTATTTCACCGACGAGGCAATCATATCCGGCTTCTTAAGGAAGAGTAGTTTGGGGCGATAATCCATCCCCGTTGATCTCATATGCAGGGATTTGGAAGTAGTGTCACGAGGTCCTAGCAAAAAATTGAAAACAAGTTTATCAATTGCCTTCTGGATTCAGAGATTTCTCCTTCTATATGAAATCACCTTGATTTTACAATTGGCGATGTCTCGCCAAGCGTTACGCCTTTTTCTTACTTAAGTGACCCTGGACTGGTGTGACGCAGTCGTCGGAGGCGCCTTGCGACCCATACATGGGATCAATCTTTGCGCGTAGGCTCACCAAGCCCCCCATCTCTCCGGGATCGACAAATTGGTACCAGACTTGTCTGGGTGGATACCAGCACTGGCTCGATACATCGGTAGCCCACCGCGAGTCATTGTAAAGACCAGATATGCATTCAATTACCTCCAAACGACGCTTAATGAAGTTGAATGCATGGCGCATATCCCAGGGATTGACCATCGCGGAGAACTTTATCCTTTATTTTTAGTCCTTATGCGGCCTCAAAGGGTTGTTGATCTTCCTTTCTTAATATCTTCCTTTACAGTACCTCCGATCAGCATGTCAAGTTTGTAGTGTTTGGATATAGACGTCTTTTAGTGACTGTGGGGCTGCGTAGTATTCTCCGTCATAGCGATACTCCCACGTCCAGTGCTAAGGGAAGAGTTAGAATTCTAAGTTGAACTGAGGGGTATTTATCATTGTGATTAACTCAAACTGCCCTTCAATCTATACTCCCCATTCCAGTGCATGGATATCAATATGAAGTCATTTAAATGTTTTTCAGAAACCAATTTTGTATTAAATTCGTTTATGGTGTGGACCTTGAAGAAGGTAATCTTCTTTCTAGAACTTCTTCAAGTTCATATAGAATTCTTCGCTTTCATTTCCATCATAACTCGGTATTCTGGCATATGTGACAAAGATTTTCATATCTAACAATGATTCACGTCTTCTTAAATATTGACATCCGATTCGGATCGTTAGTTATTTAACCCATTCCACCCCAGCCCCGTTTTTGGTGGCTTGCCCGGTCGAATTTGAGCATTTTCTCGGTTGCCAACTCTCTGGTTTTTTGGTGATAAAAAATCTTTTCTCAATAGCCGGAAGAGTTTAGGGGTTTTCAAAACAACAGGATTGTAGAAGAGATTTAGCTGTCGTCTCATGAGAACGAATGTATGCTACCCTTTGCCATATGTTATCAAAGTCCGCATTGCAAAGGCTTTGCTGTCGGCATTTGGAAGTATTTTGTATTTTATGTTGAATTTGTTCCGCAATTTTCATGTACACACGCTCTTTACAATAATCATAGCGATTAAAATGAAGTAACAAGAAATTCAAATACAAAGATGTTGAGATATTTGCACCAAAGGTTTACCGTCTCATCGTGGTTGGAAGGTGTTCCTGGGTATCGGAGTGCGATGTACAGCGGTGGATTCATCACCCCGGCAGGGTCTCCCAAGCTGAATAGGAGTCCGGTGTTTCCATCGGAATGCCCAGCTAAGGGTAAACCAATACAAGAATCCACCCCGTCCAGTTATCAAACTAGCCGTATGGTGGCAAATCTCCCTCTGTTCCACAAGGGTGACGGCTGCCTGTGGTGATGACGACCTGAGGCATAGCTCGGGCAGACAACCAGCGAGGACGAGACGACCAAGTACCCAAGTAGGTAAGATTACTCTTTCTGAGGGCTCATATGTTATCCACTACACTACCGAAACCATTGTTCTGCTTTTCTCTCAGCCAGTTTTCTACCTGACAGTACCATTAGCAGTAACATGTCATTAACATTGGTCACCCGTCAATGGGACTGATGTGCGGAGCACAAAACGATATTGGACCGAGTTAAGGTGTGGCTATAGTCGAAATCACAATATGTAACGTTTTGTCAACACCATATTACTTTCTTTTCATAGCAGAATATTATGTGAAATACAACCACAATGATACTGAGTTATTTGCAAAACTCAGGCTCCAGCGTTGAACGCCTATTTGTGCTTCCCACATCATTCTCATTAACGGATAATTGTTGTAGCTCCGTTAGGGTAAAGAACTGATTAAGGGAAAAGCAAGGCGAGGGTCTCAGTGGTGCAATGGGTGACACATGAGCCCGCTCAAAGATAATCGCGGATTCGAATCTAGCCTGTGGTCTGAGCTTTGCAAGTAGCTCAGCGCTAGTATGGTTGTATTTCACCCTGCCATAAAAAAGCAGGTTTTTTTTGCAAATCAGCAAATGTAAAGAGTGGATTTTTGGTTTAACCCGTACTGTTTTGATTTACTTTCGATTAGTTGTCGGATTAAATACACAGTGCAGCAAAAGAATTCTGGAACCCACTGAACTGGGTATATCGCAGTTGCTAGCGGAATATAGGCCTTCGTGTTAGTTCTCGACACCGAATAACCACTAGCTATAAACAGAATGCTCGAGGGGCTTTTCGTAGTTGACACAGTACAACAGCTTTCGACACTCAAACTTGGGATTAAATATTTATATACATAAAGGCAAAAACCAGTACAACAGGAATAACGATTAAAAGAATACTGGCGTAAGAATAAGGCAATCAAGTCGAACGTAAGACTCCCAAAAGCACCTCCAAGTCCCCAAATAAGAGGTGGTGCTCGTCCGGGCATGGCTACGTCCAAGCGAGGGTCAAGGCCCGGGTCGCGGGGTCCATTCCCCAAGCAATGGGACGTACCCATCAGCATGCCCGGTGGTGTGACCGATGGTCGCGTGATGCTATGTCTTGTGGTGTTGTGGCAAAGGCCGTCTCCATCGACCCATTGAATGTCTGCTAGGTAGATAGAGAATTTTGACAGAGGAATTCTCTATACGAAGTTTCTTAGGATGGGATCAAAATACTTACGTACTACGACATTTGCCAGGCAACTTGAGAAACAGTAGATCTGATCCTTACTACAGAAACATGCAGTAATAGAAAGAAATAGTAACTATTCCGGGGATAGTTGCTATAGGGTATAGACACTATCGTGTCTATACGAGGCAGAATAGTTTGAAATATCGGCTATGCTGGCGTTTGAAAAAATTGCCAGCATTACCATCTAGTATTGCGTGACTTGAGGAACGATTTTTTGGTGTCATAAATAGAGTTTAAATGTTAGATGTCTTCTCTCTCTAACCAGCCCGATGACGTCGTGTTTATTCGTGTTAGGTGGCATCGTTAAGCCCCCAATAGAGGTTTGTAGTGGTAACCTGCGTCTGTTGTAACGTCACTGTAGCTCACTGGGGTCCAATAAAAATAGGGACTAGATCTGGAATTTTAGCATCCTTTTCATATTCATTTTACCGAACGCTGCCTTATCAGACGATCTTTGTTTTCGTTGGTTTGACGACAATTTCCCACGAGTCATCCAGCTATGGGATGCAGGTTCAATATATGCTTGTGTAGATTGCCGATTTTTGTCAAAGTAGACGACGAGCCTATTTATTGAAGACTACTGTTCACTACTTCCAATGTGCTTACCATTTATTTCGTATTGACAGTCTGTTCACTGAATTGATACGCCGAATATAATTTGCGCATACTCAGGCACACACACGAATGTGTGAAAATCTCTTCCTAGTTAGAGATTATTTCAATACTCTACGCCGTTAACGGCAGTCAATCCCTCAGTCCATGTACGTCTCAGGGCAAGTTATCCAGTTGTTTATCCACCACTTGATGGCGCGCACCGTAGACTCACGGTTGGACTAACAGGGGCTTCCTTATTGCGTAGATCCATGGGTTGAACTTTTGTATTCTTGGTTATTCTAAGTTTTATTTCGAAATTTAGGATGGTCTGGCCGCATCTTTCCCGATTTGAGGTCGATGAGTTCATGAAATGCTGCATAGTTTGGGGAACTTTTATTAGTCGGCGAGTTCAGTTCTTTTTTAATAAAATATTCTGAATATTTCATGATGTGTTGGGGGTTTTAGATACTTTTCGGTAAATGAACTGTCCGATCTATGCGAACTTATATTGGAGAAACTTCATCTTTTCAATGTATGTCTCGTATATATTACACTGTAGATTATATATTCTTATATGTATTTCTTTTAATGTATGAAGTACTTTTCCAGGATACAAAGGAATATTTCGCCAACTTGGCTGCTACTGTGGAAAATCTTGTGTGTTGTGGTGCAGAAGATCTCTTGTTGTTACTAGGGGCGAAGTCTTTTGTTAGTATTTTGGACTATATCAGGTACCTGTGATTGTTTGTATGCATTGCATTCTAGCTAAAAATTGCTGGAATGTTTTTCAGAGATGAGCCTTATGGATCATGTTGTGCGAAAGCTCTGCTAACCGCTGTTATACGTTCTTTTCCTGTAGCTAGTGTCGATAATTTCCATGTTATAAACCAGGTTTACTACTTTTTTCTATTTCATCCGTCATCTTTGGTGTAGTATGCAATTGAAAATTAATTGTAGATTATCGAGCATTGCAGCCGCCTCTGCTTGTCAATTCGACCAGACTCGATTACAGATGAGGTCTGAAATTTTCTAAACAATCGTGTTGTTCTTGTGAAACACCATTGAGTTTTGGCTACAAATTTAACGGCTTTTGTGCATTCCAATACTTAAGTGTCTTCTCTCCATCATGCAATCTACAGCACTTTTTTCTGCTAGTGTTACAATCGGCTAGATCTGTGACTACAGTTATTTGGAGCTAAGCATAGACCTCATCGCGGTAGTTCACACGGTCGGGCATACAAAATGCCGTCCTCTTAGTGGCCTTTCTTATGATTGTATTGCTTTTTTGTCGGCCATTCACAGGTCTTGTTCTTGTTGATTCATCTTTGTTTCGGTTCAGAGAGGCATTGTAGATGTGGATCTCTCTCTAACATACACGATTTATGTGTCGTTCACGGTATTTGACGAACTATCTCCAAGCAATCATCGAATGGCCGTTATACAACTGCTTTCATTTTTCGAATGAGTAGTGCTCAGTATCCGTCAACGATTCGTCCTACTGTACTTGTCTTTTTACTTTGCGATCTTGCAATGTGTTAAGGCAGTAGCTTCCAATTCCCGATTTTTCTAGTAACTTCGTGCACGAAATGAGTTACTACGAGGTATACCACCATTGTTTCGGGTAGTTTCCATTCAGCGACATTTAACGCTTATCGGGAAAGTCTCTACTTATGTTCCATACTGTTTTCTTAAACCAAGCAAGAGCTTCTAATTATAGTTTGCTTATATGTCATAGTCCATTCTTTGTTTAGCGCTTTTATACCTTCCAAATGTCACCAGTTTTTATGCAGGTAGAGCGAGCGTCGGGTGAAATATAGTCAAATCTGCGGGTATTACGTCGGAAAAGTTTTCAACAAAGTTGCTTGGATAAACGTGGAGCCCCACATTACCACTCCTTGATGGCATCGTTTCTGTGAGGATTGTGTGTATCCATTTATTCGCTTGTCCTGGTGACCTCTTGCTGTTTTCATGAATGATTACGCCGATTCGTTGTCCAGATGGAGGGCTCTCCGCTAAGGATATATATATACATATATGTATGTATATACATACATGTACGTGTATGTATACGTATGCATATATATGCATGTGTATATATATACATACATATATACATATATGTAGATGTAAGGTGTCGTCTTTTTTACATATAAATAAAATGGTGCTAGTATTAGGTTGTTCGGAAATTTATGTCGAATTTCAATGTATGTTTTTAGAGTGGTATATGTTATCTCAGGATAAACATTGTTAATCGAAATAACAACCATCAGTCTGCACATTTTCCCAACGAAAAACACGTTTATCTATGCCATCTGCCTAGACTTTTGGACTTCTGGAGGCGATGAATTCATTGAAGGCAGCTTTAGCTTATCGAGGTGCCTGATGAGGTAGTAGTCGGTAGGCGAGGCGTCTGGCGAGTGTGGAAGATGAGGCAGAGTTTCTTAGTCTAGCTGTTCAAACTTCTGCAGCGTCGGTAGTGCAACATGTATTATCGTGAATAAGGACTGGTCCCTTGCTGTTGACCAATGAACTGTTCAGTTGTTGAGGTTTCTGGGTTATTTTGTCGATTTACTGAACGTAGTTCTTTGTAATGGTAAAGAATAGGAGTGGAGAAGGTAGCGCAGCGGTTGATGATGTCGTTGATCAGGAAGTGACGACGCGATTTCGACCCCCTCTCTAACGCTTTCCTCCAATCCACGTAGGAACGCCTACGCTCGGCCATCTTCAAAATTGCTAGGAGAAACGACTAGACCAGCGTTCAACGACATTAACAAGGAAGACGAAAATCTTCAAGCAGCAACCACATTACACAAGCAGAAAGTTCGAAGGTTTTCATGGGTGGTGGGAAGCGAATCGAAAGCAAGAAATGTTGGGATCTGCACAGTAGATGTTATGACAGTTTCTTTAAAAAGAGATGTAAAAAAGTAAAAGTTCTCTGTGATCCGAAAGACCGACTTTCTATAAACCTCGGCATAGATAGTTGATATATTTATTTATGTGATCTTATAAACTGATCTTCTTAAGCTGACGCGAGGGTAGTACAGATCTTCGTCGTCGTTGTTGTTTTTGATGTTGCTGGTCGATGGCTGACGTTTCAACGACTTCGCCCTCCTCAGAGCCTGAATGTATTTAATATTAGAATATTTTTATTATTCGGTGGAAAAGAAAGGTTAAAGTGTTAAGGAAGATCAAACTATCAAATAGACGCCATATTGAACAGAAAGGCCACTTACCGTGGTGTTACGTGCGGGGCTGGTCCATAGTTCACGTAGTTCACGTGGAGTCGTGAGCAAGACACGCCCCGTGGTCAAAATATCATATTGAAATAGGCCGCCAGGTCACGCGTGATAGTGAAGCATTCGTCTTTCCGGTTCATCTTTGGATTTTTGAAATTTATCCAAAACGCCTCAAGAGTTTTACGCGTTGATGTTTTTGATTCTTGCGCTAGGATCCGCACATTCACTTCAAAATCATCGCCGCTGTGCTTTTGTGCCCTATGCGTACCTAGAGGGGTGTTTAAACGGATTTTAGCTTTTCCATCTAGATGTCCTTTTATGCGGACACAAAGTGGTCTACCCGTTTCCCCAATATATTCCTCGCCGCATACGTTACATGAGATGAAGTATATTATACCTAAACTCATGCAATCCCCGTCTCTCCCGTTAGGACACATGCAGTTTTCTGAGCTGCACAAACGATCATAGAGACGGTTTCGAACTAACTGGCAGCGTAGGTAACCTCGTCATTGATTAGTAATTTACTGTTCGCATGATAAGCAGACCCGAGGTTGGTATTACGATATTTATTCCACGCCCACTAATGTTTCGCCAGATTTCGCCTTTTTCAAAGCATGGAAAGGTCATGTTGATTTGCGGTCTCCTCGGCCAGGCCTTTACAGAACTGAAGCAGAAAAATCTGAAACCTAAATTTTAACCACATTGGAAGCAACTTCTTTAAACATCCGCCGTTTTCTATGAATCTTCCGTTTATAATGGAGACCAACTGCTTAAAGTTTACTTGTGTGTGTAGTGTGCCTCTGTCACATTAGTTAAAAGTTTGAGATTGTGTGTGATCATGCGTGATAACGAGCATGCCTCCCTGCAGTTCTTCTTTGGATTTTTGGAATTATCCAGAACACGAGTGTTTCGATCGTTGAACGTTTAGATTCTTTTCTGTGTCCTATGCACATTCCTGAAAGTATTTGGTTTAACTATGGATTTTCCAGCTAAATACTGTTTTATACGTAACGGAGTGGTCTAACTGTTTTACCAACGTATTTCACTCCGTCTCCAGACCTTTTAGAAGGAATCAGACGCACCGTACACCATCACCTACAATCACCATGTCTACAGTTAAGGAAATTATGCAAGTTTGCGTTGTGCATAGACGGTAATACCAGTCGGTTACGAAATAGCTAGCGTATGAGAGGTCCGGTGATATGTCAGTCACTGTTTCCAATTTCTCTAGACCGGGTATTTGTAGACAACGTTTTATTAAATGTACCTATTTTGTTAGAAATGAAGGGCTTAATAAATAGGGCCTTATTTTCACCAAACATCATTTTGGGGTGTGGTTTTTCCTTTAAAAATTTATCCCAGAGAGCTACTACCGCTTCGGAGCGATTGGAGATGGTTATTTTCCGCTCCAAGTCTAACGTTTCTTCTTTCTACTCTTTTTCCGTTCGCAAACTGATGGTTATTCGTAACTTGTTTCTCACAAGCATCCTTTTTCTCTGTGAAAAATGAAAAGAAAGGTAATAAACCAATCGGTTTTTGTTTCTTGAGGAAGTAAGCTTTAAAAAAGCTGTAATTTCACGCTTCATCACTATTCAGTTGTTTATATGATTTCGAGTTCTCGAAAAAGAATGTAGTGTGCGATTATAAACTTGTAAATGAAAAATGGGAATGAGCTGATCTGATTACATCTGATCTTCGAGTTTTGCTGAGAGATCGACTTCTAGCTCGGTTGCCCCTTCAAAAGGGAGAATCACAGTTGTATGACGACTCATGAAAGCTAGAAACAGTTGAAGTTTTGAAGCAGTAAGCCTTCTTAGTGGCTCGGACAACATCTTATTTATGGAAAACTTTTCTTTTCAGTTTGAACTTGGTTTCCTGAGAAACCCTGTTTATAAGCTTTTTACTTGCTTTTAAGGTCCGTGTAATAGAGCGTGTCGTTTCGTCAGCGCTGGATCGTCCTTTCCTGCACGATGATCCAGAGCGGTATCTCGCATTCCTCGTCCGGGCTCGTTCATCCCTATATCAGACCGATACTATCATAGCAGTTTGTTTTATTTTTTTTTGATTATTTCATGTACTCTTTCCTGTATTCGTATTACCTTCGTTCAGCATATTATAAATTTGATGATATCGCTTGGTTTCCATTTCTTTAATTCTCAGCGGTCGAAGAAAAAAGGAACCTTCATGAGGTAATTTTTAGGTCTTCGTTCGTGTATTTGATATTGGAAGTGATTTATCTGTCGGGTATTTTCCAGAGTTTTAATCGCTAATTTGTTCATCACTATACCGTCCCTCAACGATCTAGTGATGCGGTTTCAGTTTTCGCTGCAAACCGTTTACCTTAGCCTGCTGACAAACTCTGTGTCGCAAGTTTGTTTCCGTCTATTCTATGATGATCATTGAGCCTAAGTTTTTATTTTAGACAGAAGCGTTGTTGTTGTTTTCTTTGGAAACTCTAAACGAACTGACATTGCCGCCACTTCAGTTGCTGTCTATTTTTGCACAGTTTCTTGCCTTACTTGTTTATGTACCTGATATTCCGCAAAAACCGTTGTTATTCCTGTTCGATTCTTTTTCCCAGGTCATTCAAAGGTTTGTTGATTATTTGAGTTTATTTTTTCGAGTTAAAATGCGAGATATTTAGTATTATGGGGATATCGATGTTCTTTATAACACAACACTTATTTTATTTGGTTCTATTAATATTTGTTTAAAGTCTGGAAATATTTATGGTTTTACCAAAGTCCATGTGCTTTCATACTAACGATATTCCTTTCGCCTCATTGTGGTTGGGAATTGACCGTGGTTTTCAACTGGTGTACAGCGAGTTTTTCACCTCAAGGGGAAGATCACCTAGATTCAGAGCTACTTTACTAATCCTTAACAGTACACCAATATCATACACAACCGGCCACTCTTGAGGAATTCTAGGTGCATATTGGCAAATTTTCGCCTGTTAACATTTGAATGATTTTTTTAGAAGAAAATGGTGCCAAAACCAAGAAGATTTGTTAGGTAGTGCATGGATTCTTTGCCTGCAATATCTATGGGCGGTATCTCAACCAGATTTCACTGTTAAGTTCGCAAACGTTCAGTCGAATGATGTGTACTATGGTTCTAGTGAGGCCTATAGGTTGGGATCCTTATTTCACTATTTTCATAATTTTTCTTTCTATTTAATTTGTAATTCAAGGATGTCAGTGATGGAGAAGGTGGATTTCACAATGCAGCAAGTGCTCTCTCTCATTGAGGCACAGTCATCTACAAAGCCAACTGTCGCACTCAGTTTGTTAGAATTTGCTGTGATGAGGCTAGAAATTGAAGGACCCGTAAGTATATCTGGAATTGTTCAATACATTATGGTTCGAAACTACTGATTTTCAAAAATAGTATGAAGAACGTAAAAGGGGCATTTGATGTCATTACAAGAGCTGTTTTACTGTTTCGATATTCACTGGCATAGTAATGCCTTTGCTATTTTTGTTGTTATGTTAGTAGGTCAATTTAATATTTTTTAAAATAACCTCATCCATGCTTATCATTGCAACAAAATATTAATGGTTGTTTTTTCACGTTCTACAGGAATTGCTCTTTTCTACGAAAACGTATTAAACACTTTCTAAGCTCTGTAATGATAAATATTAATGTCACTGTATGAAGTCCTTAAGCAGTGACGTGAGACTTAACGGTTAAATTTAATTTTATTGAATTTACTTTGTATATCGAAAGGAAATGTTCTGAGAGAAGTCACAATTTCTTAACGTTAAGATATGAATGAACAAAACTCGGAACCTCAATTGGGATTCGAACCCGCGATTACCCTTACTGGGTGCTCATGTACTTTGTAGCCCATCTACCGAGCATAGCTGGGTAGCACGTAAACCCCGGATAATCTCATGTTCAAAGCCCACTTGAGGTTCAGAGTTTTGGTCATATTTTACCATCCTAATAGTTCTTGGTGCAGAGGAATTCTCAAGTCTGACTTTCTGTTAGCCTCGGCATTGTTCAATTAGTCAATGTTTTCTTCTTGAGCAAACATGAGGTTGTCAATAACAAAATTTATTCACTACTGGCCAATGTTTTAGCTTTTATTTGATCCGCATTCACGTCTGCTGTGCAGGGCCCAACACTTCTCACATTCATTTCGTTTCATCGCATGCATTATCCACGAAGATCTCCGAACTTTTACGAGTGGCTTCTGCTACTGCTTGAGGATTTTCACTTCATCTTGAATGTTGTAGAATGCTAGTGGAGTCAATTCTCCCTGGAGTCCTGAGATGGCCGGGCTGGAGCGTTCCCAATTGGATTGCCGAAAGTAATTTTTTTTCTCGGACAAGTCCAATACCAATTTTCCGATCCCGGAGGGATCAGAGCCTCGGTTGGTCCGGAGCGGAATCGAACTAGCACCATGCTCCTTATGACCGACATCACTACCGCTTTAGTATACATATATTACAATAATGATAGTAATAATAATAATAATGATAATAATAATAGAAATAGTAATAATAGTAATAGTAATAATGGTAATAGTAGTAATAGTAATAATAATAGTAAAATAAATTCTATTTCGGTTTTGAAAACAATTGTTTGTTAATGTTACTATTTATTTAGGTGGTGAAGTTGGTGTCGAATCTTGTGAAGCGTTGCGCCAGGAGTGGTCAATTCGAATCGCGTGTGGTCCATGTGATTAAAGACTTAACGAAGTTGTCAGAAACGAATGACGAATTGAAACAAGCTTTGGTTAAGATGAAGTTGTTACAACATTAAAGTCTCACCTTAGTGTTAGTGCCATAGATGTCTTTCCTTATGAACACTTACTTGGTTCCTGAATGCCCTCTACGGGTCGTAGCAGCGCTTCACTTTTTTTCATGTCCTATATGTTCTTTGTGACTCATTTTGTCCCAGACATTGGCGTTTTTCAGTCGTAGGTGGAAATCGACTCTTGTTCCTTATCTTCTTTTTTTGTAGTTTAAATTCAAATAGGAAAACAATGTTCCCAACGTTCGAACGCACCGCTGTACATGTGTTAGTTAATTTATTTCCTATCTCTTTCATACTTTGCTCCCATTTAATCCTCGTTCTTTTGTCGTATTGCCCTCACTTGTAAGACTCTGAATACATTTTTATTTATCTCCTCTTATTCTCAATGATTCGTGTTCTCTCTTTTTTATCATTTCTCACATAAAACCCGAATCGATACCTTTATTCTCCATCCATTCCCAGTTTCTTTCTACATTTTCACCATCTCCTTTTACACTTATCATCGTTAGTCCCTTAGGTGTTGAATCTAGCTCACGGACAAATCATCTTATGGTTGAAGGCCAAGAACTGGTCGAGTAATAACGTGCTCATTCAAGCGTTTCGAATAACAACTGAAATGCTTGTCTACTGATTTATCTCAACTTTTTACATAGGTATTTGTAATTAGATGGTATATTTTGGAGTTGATGAATGCTAACGATTTTGCAGATTTGTACATGAAGAGTGCTAACGACTGTCAGTTCGGTTGAGTGCGAAAGCTGTATCACTGGTAGCTTGTCAGTATTTACTGTTTACAGAAGAATTAATACGAACTTCGGAAGTACAACATGTTTTCATCGTAGCGTGTTTACTGATATCATTTCAAGTACTATGACGTTGTTTTCATAGCTTGTGTGAATTTTTGTCGAATATCAGCTCTTATCTATCAGTAGAATTCAGATTTGTGGCTCTGAACTTGTTTTTCTAATGCTCCTTATGTTCGGTGCGCTACATTTCCCTCATTGAAGGATCTTTAGTCGGTTAATGGTCAGAGCTGACATATTGGTGAATAACCCCACAGAAAGTTATGCTTCGCCTTGCTTAGACGCACGTATACTCTGTGGACGATCTCTGCACCGATGTGCCAAATACCTTCCTACGGTGGTGTGTTATCGTTTATGCGGATTCTACTCTACGAGTCACTTCAGCCACAAGCCTGCAATCAAGTGACAAAGAGGTATTTGGTAGACGGTTAGGAGTCACTTCCAACAAATGGGCTCCCCTCTATCCTGGGAGAGACTAGCAAGCTACTTGTCATAAATAGCCATGTACAGTAAAGTGGAAAAGCGTCATTCCGCAGACGTTGAAAAGTTCCCTAGTACCGCAGTTAGATAGGAGGAGTACGGTAAGCTAAGTACGAGCTAAAATCTCAGAGCCTTTCAAGACTGCCTAAACCTGGGAAGGTTAAGGTGGAAATCTTTACTTGAAATTCAGGCTTACTTGCATGTGAGTGGTCCCTTGAGGACTTAACTTCGTGTGATGACAAAAACCATCCATGATTACTCTTTCTCAACATCGGACATTGTACTCAGGCAAGATAATCACCTCACCTGTTACCTGTTGTCCCTTTGATCGTTGAATACCTGGAGCGCCGGCGGTAAATCTTCCATTTCTACTTGATGCGTGCACGAGTAGCCCAATGAGTTCTGCCCGCGCTCGGTACTCACTGAGCATCATACTTTCTTCTAGGGTTTTTGTGAGGAACTCTGAAAATTTCGTGAACACCTATAACCATCGGATCGGTGTTCTTCCTGCAGTACATTTGACATCCCGAAGAATCCAGTCGCTAACGGCTCTTGTCCAACGGTTGCCGTTCATACGCATTACGTGTCTGGCCCACCTTATCTTCGCCTATTTGGCGTACAGAACGCTATCTTGGATTTTTGATCGTTGACGTAGGTGGGAGCTTCGGATCGCTTCCATTACTTTTGCGACATGGGATACTCTTAGCATCATTCTTTTCGCTGCGCGTTCGATAACGCTGAGTGATCTTTCATCCTGCCTACGCATCGACCAGATTTCTGACGCATACGTTAAGCCAGGCAGTACCATTTAGTCGAAAAGGTGGGCACGGAGTTGGGTGTTCTTTGTGCTCTTTACTGCATCCTCGACGCTCTTGAAAGCTCATCAAGCCGCTCTTTTCCTCCTGCCCAACTTTGAAGCTAAGTCATTCACCATGTTGATTTCCCGATCTAAGCAGACGTAACTGGAACATTCAGAGATATTCATTCCGTTGAGTAACGAATTCTTTTTTCGTGAACATCCTTTTTGTGAGATTTAGTCGGAGACCAATTTTTCCACAGTCTTTATCAAAGTCGGCAAGCATTCGTTTCTTTTGGCTAATGCTTGGTGTTACAAGAGAGATGTCATCAGCAAAGCGAGGATGGTATTATTGCCAACCATCGATTTTCGTTCTCATATTGTTCCAGTTTAGTGTTCGCATGAGATTCTCGAGAGTTTTAATAAATAAATAATTTAGGCGTGTGGTATCGCCTTGCTTAACCCCTGTTTTGAGGTTAGTGCTAATATCGCAGTAGAATGATGACATCTTAGTTGTGGAATTTCTATACAGGTAACGAAGAATATATACTGAGTATTGAAGTCCTGGATGTCCAGGGCTTCCATGACTGTTCCTACCTCAACCGAGTCAGAAGCTTTGTTCAAATCGATGGAAGCGATTCGGGGCGATCTCTTGTGTTCTCGCGATGTTTCAGTGTCTTTATTATCATATGGATGTGGTCCATCGTACTCAGTCATCGAAATCCTGCTTGCTCGCATGGCTGTTTTTCCTTAAGTGTTCTATCAATCCTGTTTAGCTTGAATGGAGTGAAAAGTTTGTTAACGAAAGACAGCAGATTGGGTGATAGTTGGCGATATCTGCAGGTTACCCTGCTTGAACAGTAGCATTGTCTTGCTAGTCTTCTGCTGAATAGAAAACTTTCATTGTGATACGTAACGTTTGAAAAGCACAGTGCGGACATGTCGGATTTCGGAAGGGAGAACCGGTGGTACAATATATCCATCCTCTTTTATTTCATATGACGGAAGGTGGACGTGGCTATCGAAGAGATCTGAGTAGTATTCGTGAATGATTTTCTCCATTTCCTTTTTGGACGCTGTAGCTGTTCCGTTTGAGCATCGGAGTACAATCATCTTGGTCTTGTAATTGGCGAAGCTTCGGTGGGCTTTGCGAATACTTTTCTCAGCTTCTGCAGCTTCGACCATAACTGCTGCTCTTCTGTCTTTAAAATTTCCCTTCGTCTGTCTGCACTTTTTCGCAAGTTCGGACGTTAGTTAGTGGTTGCCTACAGCTCGTGCGATTCCTCGTTGGCGTTTCAGGTCGAAAGTTTCTGGAGACAGATGTCTCCTGGTGACTTTTGAACTCTCAGCTTTCATATCGCCAACGTGAAGATGTTGAATGAGCCAATCGTATTCTTCTTCGATGTTATCGGCAGCAGCATCTTCCCAACAACCGACTGATGAACTGAATAAATTCCAGTTCATGGTGGTTTTTGGACCTTGTTGTTTAAACTTACCAGCTTTTTCTCCTTTACGCGCGAAATGAAGTCCTGCACAAAGGCGATGCTCTCATCCCGTGTAGAATTTTAAGACAACAGCGAAGTCAGGTATAACCTGCGTTTTACTATGATGTGGTCTATTTCGTTATTGTACTCTTCATTGGGAGACTCCCACGTCCAGCACTAAAGGTGGGGTTTGTGGAATTTCGAATTACCATGAGTGGCCTTGTTCGTCATGGTAAGCTCAGACAGCCGTTCAGCCTCTTCGCTCCATCCATCCAGTGGTCCAATATACCGTTCTTCAGACGATTTTCGTCGTCCCATTTCAGCGTTAAAGTCTTCAACGATAACCTTAAAGAATCTATGGTCTTCTCTGTAGAGCTTCTCCAATTTCACATAGAACGTCTCGACTTCGTCCTCATCATTGCTTTTAATCTATATCTCAATCTTAAACGTCCGATTCGTGTTGTTGGCTGTTCGAATGGATCGATGTTCGTGGACAAAATTGTGTTAGTGAGAACGCCGACACCGCCGACTCCTCTACTGTCGCATGTTCCGAGGAACAGTTCTTCTCCGGTGTCGTAAACGGCGTTGAATGGGTGCCGTCGTCTCGTCTCGGCCAGGCCGATGACGTCGTATCTTATCCTTTCTGGCTGAAAAACTAATTCCTTACCGAGCACTCAAATTTGTAGATGAGTATTCAGAAAGTATAGATCATCATCTTAGTCCTCCGAGATTTAGGCAGTCTAGAATGGTCCTGAGATTATCAGCCTCTCCGTACTCGTCCTACTCAGCGCTGCAGTATCCGGGTCCCTTTCGTTGTCATGGGAATGATACATGTTTATTTCCACGATCGGCTTTCTGTTAACCTTGGCATTCATCAAATAATTCTCTGTGTTCTTGTTGAGCAAACACGAGGTGTTACCTTATTTTTTACTCCGATAATGCTGACGTTTCATGACGCATGCTGAGTATCACCTCCTTCAGAGCCTAGAATGGAAGGACGCCCATTTCTTTTACTGTTCTTAGCTTTTTGATACCCACGTATAGCTTGCTGGACTCTGAACATGGGGCTGGGTACATTTATGGGTAACTTGCCAGTCGCTCCCAGAGTGGACATGGAGCTTATTTGTTGGAGGCGACTCCTAACCTTCTTCCATATATTTCCCATTCATTTGTTTGCTGGCTTTTGGCCGGACTAACTTGTAGAATTATTTTGTTTTAAAATTTCATACGACCCGTCTTCACGTCAACTGTGCGAATCCCAGCATTGCTCACATTCGATTCGTTTCCTCGCATCCATCATCCACGAAGGTCTTCCAAGTTTTTGCGTGTGGCTTTGGCTGCTTTGTTAAGATTTTCATTTCATCTTGAACATTGTAGAATGCTGGTCGAGTCGATTCTCCCTGGTGTTCTGAGATAGGTAGGCTGGAAGGTCCTCAGTTTGATAGCAGAGACTAATTTTTTCCCGGACAAGACCGTTACCAATTTCCCGACCCTTGAGGGATGAGTCTTGGTTGACCAGGAGCGGAATCGAACTAGCACCATGCTCGTGATGACCGGTATCACTACCACTATGCTATTCGCCTAGAAAAACAGTTTGTCGAGAAGACTCCTAAAATCCAATCCGCAAAAACGAAAATGCATCCCCACACGGATGCATGTATGTGCCTCGTAAATTCAGATGAAGTGTGCCAAATCGGCGCAGCAGAAACTGAGAGTCTATCCCCTGGATTCACCTGCGTGGCAAGGAGGTAAAAGTCGCTTTTGTTACGCGATTAACCTTTATTCACCACCTGGGGATGCGCCACGTTGCCTTGCCACTTAGTGGCATGAGATCGCTCTATGATTGAGATCCGTGTGCCAAGATGATACCATAAAGGATAAAGGATAAAGCTCTCGGCGTTGATCAATCTCTGAGGGATGCGCCATGTATTCGACTTCATTAAGCATCGTTTGGAGGTGATTGAATGCATATCTGGTCTTTACAATGACTCGCGGTGACCTAACAATGTATCGAGCCAGTGTTGTTATCCTAGCAGACAAGTCTGGTACCAATTTGCCGACTCCGGAAAGATGGAAGGTTTGGTTGGTCATGGGCACGGGGATTGATTCCACATGTGTGTTGCAGGGCGCCTCCGACCACTGCGCCACATGCGCCGTTAGGTGATACTGTATTAAATTAAATGTTTTGCTTGCCTATCTTTTATGTTATCCCCGAAGTTTTACGTAGAATCTGGCCGTTATAGTCAAATGAATTTTTTGTTTTTTACAAGAAAGAGAGGAACAGAATTCAAGAGACAAGGGAAATTTCAAAACCATTTTGTTAGAAAGTTAGAAGTTGTTCGAGTGAGTAATAAACTTCCGTAGATACTGTTGTCGACAACGTTAATGGCTTATACGGTTAATTAACACCTTCAGTTTAGTGCTAAAAGCCTAAACCTCGAAAGTCACCATAGAGACGTCATCTATCTGAAGCAACACGCGAGCTAATCGGGCAATATGCAATCGCACCGGCCATGGGCAAACGCGAAATCATTCCCGAAATAATGTCTCGATTCTGTAAAATAACGAGAAGAATACATCGTAAAGTAATAAGAACAGCACCAACGGTTTAAGCTGTAGATGCTGCGGAACAGTTTCTGCAACGTTGGTTGACATTTAGTGAACTATGGGACTTGGATCGTCGCGGTCACAAAGGAACAGTAACTGCCTCCAGAAAGATGGTAGAGGAACTCAGCCACCACCTCTGCTCTAGTCTTCTTGTACTCAAATTTTGCCTACTTATTAATTCAACGAGGAGGAATTTATCGTTCTAGAGGTTTTCGTTAGAAATCCAACGTGCTTTCTAGTCGCCAAGTGTACAAGGTCCGGTCCGGAAAGGATTGGACCAGAAAATTAGAAGTTACGGCTAATCCTCACCAGTACTCTAGGTGAGGTTTTTGCGCGTTAGCAGGATACATTTCTCTAAATTATTGGAAGATCAGCTAAATAGTGGCGTTGCACAAAACGAGGACCTGCCCGACATCTGCAGTCGTCGATCAATCTGTGTTGCTCGTTTTCTACAAACTCTTTCCTCGAATGGTCCTTGACAGGTTTGGCAGGACACCAAACAACGAGTAAACATATCAGCGAGCAGTATTTGGCAAATGACTCAGTAAGATGGACCATATCGACACTTACGCCACTCCACTCAAGTATCGCAAGAGCACAAGAAACCGCCTTGTGTCACCTTTGTCTGCTCAAAAAAAAACATTTGGTTTAGTTAAGGCAGAAGTGGTTGTAGAAGTTCGGGACATCTAAGGCTTCCTTAATTAATGCTTAGATATTCTTTATAAGCTATTTAAAGATTTCACATCCAAAATATTGCCGTTATTTAACGATTTTACGAACAACGAACTCGAGAATGTCGTGAGAAAACGAATGGAGAAATGTAGGGGCGGAAGTCGATGGTCGGCTCGGCAGCTATAACATCCTCATTTTACTGGTGATATCCTTCTTATAGCAGTGTGCAACAGCCAGGCTGAAAAAAGTGCTACCTGACTTCGACAACGCTTGCGGAACGATTGGTCTTCGACCATATCACGAAAACGGTGTTCTTGAAGTACGGATTTGTTTCTAATGTCACATTTTCGCTGAACTGAATGAATATCTCCGACAGTTCTAGACGGTATAAGAGGAATCGAGCGACTTAGGGAGTTACCAAGAACATTGAGGATGTAGTGAAGGAAGTAGAACACTCAACTGATGTCCACCTTTGGTACTCTATGGTTCTTTCTGCCTTAACATAAACATCGGTTACTTGGTCATTACTTGAACGGGGTGAAATATCGGTCAGCGCTATAAAACGTGTTGTCAAGAGGGATAAGATAGGAGTACCTCATATAACGGGGACGAAGTAGGGAATGCAGAGGTTTGTCTTAATAAAGTTGCCTATCAAAGGGCGGCAAAAGCTGCTAGTGTATGGCTTCCAGTGGGGGTCTCAAGCGCAGAGCAGAAAGCCTACCCTCCCTTCTTCACAATAAATGGAGAAGAAAATGATGATGCTCTTCAAATCTCTAGCACGAACAGAATTAATTTACTAGAATGCCTTTGTTCGCAATACGAATGGTGCCTTTAATCGGACCTCATGGTGTCATTCGACGATCAACAGGATAAGTGACACGAAGAGCACCGCAGTAGATCTCACCTCCCTATGGTTTCTGATTTATTTAAATTTTTTCCATATTTATTCATTACTGCACTTGAGAAAAAATAGTTCTATGGGACTTTTGTGATTTAATGCAATGCAGTCTTTAGGATGTTGCTTGGTGAACAAGATTCTTCACCTGATGTCGAGGTCGAAGAGTTCCGCGATTTGGTGAGGAAGCGTTCAGATATTGAAACGAAAATGGATTATTTAGACGAGGAGGCAAAACAGGTGTGGTGTAAACGTCAGTGGTTCTTTAACAAGATAGTACTGCTCAATCTGTTATGGGCATAAATAGGTTCTCTTTTCTCGAATTTATTCTTAGCTGAGAGAAAGGCGAAACGAAGGACACGAGTGGTGTGGTGGTGAATACGTTATCACCCGGAAAGGGTAATAGCGCATTCGTTCCCCACCGCAGATACCCGCGGTCTGTAGTTGTGCAAATATCTCTGCAAGCAGATATTGTTTCTCGGTCGTTTCATACGCTTAAGTTATTTGAAAGAGTCCAATCGCAGGTTTGGTTGAGTTTTGGTATCATTTCTCACATCCTTTGCACTTTGCTTCCTTGTTCGGCTTAGTGGTTGAAGTATAATACGGTCACTGTGGTCGAAACTGTGGAGTAATGTCGTTGTGAACAGCTATCGCTTTTTTATTAGATGCCAGAGAGCAGCGCCGAAAGCTTCATTCGTTATCCTTTCGATTGGAAGAAATGCTTTTACTATTTGATATCGAATTACTTTGAAAACTTACTTGAAAGCCTAGAAAATGAATGTGTAACTTTGCTTTTTGTAAGTAGTAATGCTTCTTAGAGATATGCATTCTTTTTTGATAAGCTTGCACGAGGTTGATAAATATATTTATTTTCGGCTAACGTTTCGACGTCTTCGTCTTCCTCAGAGCCGATGATCCGAGTCCGATGGTCCATGATTGTTGTTCACCTCGATGTTTCAGCTTCGCCTTCGTGTCGAGCCAGGTCTTCCTCAGTGATCCATCTTCTCGAATGAGGCATCCTCACTCAGTGATGCCCTTTTATACACGATGCTGATGGTGGATATATAGTGATAATGTCCGGTGGTAACGACCTGTATTTCTTCCGGACATACATCGTTGCGGACATCGTGCAGAAGTCGGTGTTTTATCAGCTAGCACAAAGCGTAGTAATATTTCGAAACCGACTTTCCCTGAAGAGACTGAAGCTTCTTAGAGAGACTGAAAATTTACTTGAGTTGTAGTGCACAAGATCGACGATGTGTCCTTTTTTTGCGACATGTAATAGATAGAGCTAAGTAGGGTTGTGATAATATAATAATAATATTAAAATAAAAAATAATAATATAAATAATAATAATATTATAATAATAATATAATAATATTGCTGAAATTCTGGTATCCTGTTTCGTGTTTTAGTTGTTGTATTTTCACATTTAGAAAACGATAGTGACGTTTAGGTGAAACTTGCTCTGGAATTGCAAAAAAGCATGACAGACTGCTACTCAAACCGTGCATCAGATTGTCCACTCCAGACAAGTATTGAGGTAAGTGCGGAGCTTCCTTCACTTCATTATATGTTCAACTCCTGGTTCTTTTAAATTACGCACCCTTCATTATCAGTGTAGAAATTCACAGGAAAGTATTCCTTAAATATCAGATGACACTTTTTCGTAAAAAACTGGCTGAGATTAAGGCACAGCAAGGATTTCAGTGATGCAGTGGGTAACAAATGAGCACCCGAAAGGGAAGGGCAGTAGTGGGTACAAATCCGGCGCTGGGGTCGACACTTTGCAAATATCTCAGGGTCATAGTGGTTGTATTTCATATCATATCCTGCTGTGAAAAATGATATTAGGAAGTAAATAAAAAAGTTAACATTGTATGCTTTGTTTTCTTGTTCAGCAATCGCTAGGTTTTTAAACAGCATACATTTACTTCCATAGAAAAACACAATACAATACAACGCTAGCTGACGTTTCGGCAGTATCGCCTTCTTTCAGAGCCGCTTTTTAAAACACAATACAATACAACGCTAGCTGACGTTTCGGCAGTATCGCCTTCTTCAGAGCCGCTTTTTCGTGACTTCCAATGAGGAAGTTTAGAACAGCTGATTATATGGTTGACGACTGCCAGTCCTCGCGATTGCTGAACAAGAAAACGACGCATTCATATTCCAATGCCGAGGTTAAGAAAAAGTCGATCTTGGGAATTGTATGCTTTGCCATCGCTTATACTTCTCATTGTGCATAGTTGTATAGTTCAGTTGGTTTTTGCTTCATCATTTTTGAAGTATTACTAATTTCTCGCTAAGAGAATAGTCAATATGACCCAGTTGATATTGTATTCCATTTCAGTTAAAATGTCTTACAACTGGTTCTTCTATTACCGCTTTCTCTATACAAAATACTTCTAAATTTGATCTAAAAGACTGGTCGATATCTGTCAGTATTTGTTCAACAACTTCAGAGGTTTCCTGTAAGTTCAAAAAATAGTCCTAGTTTTTTGGAAAGTCTATATTGTCTTTCAAAATAAGAATCGTTGGAATTCTAAACATTTAATTTCATATTTGACTGCATTCTGACTAGTTCTAGAAGTATAACTCGTATGAAGTGCTGAGATACTTGCAAAACTCCGGACCACAGGTGTATGCAGTGGGGAACGAACACGCGCTGCTCCCCGGTAAGGACAACAGCGCGTGTTCGTTCCCCACTGCATACACCTGTGGTCCGGAGTTTTGCAAGTATCTCAGCACTTCATACGAGTTATATTTCACAACATACCCTGCCATTAAGAAGAAAAAGGCAGTAAATAAAAGAGTTAAGATAGTTCTAGAAGGTTTAGGCTCGTATTCGCAGAGCGCTGCATTAATTCATTTGGCACCGGGCGAGGTGTTCACCTCAGAATTGTTTTTTCCTCATCAATATCTTCATCTGCCAGTTCTGTTCCATCTAAAGCTGACAAGGTAAGATTTCTTTTAAGGAAAATTTGGTCGAGTGGGTTGCAGTCATACTATTTATGGTTACTTCTTATCGTTTCCTTTTTGTTGTAACACTTCCCGGTTTTTCAATCTTTGCCGAATTTGTGTCCTCTTATTTTTAAATGTCTTCCTAATCATTTATGTTTTAGAATGTTCTATATACAAAATGAAGCGAAATATATCTGCATAAATCTTGGTGACGTGTTTCTTTCACTGAGAGACCACATTTATCAAGTGGATAGTCCGTTGCCGGCAGTTGACAGAGAACTGTCGAATGTTCTAGGTGTAAGTATGCTTTCTGGTTAGTTTTTCAATTTTTAATCATAATAGTCTTGGTTACAGAGCTTCACGCTACAGCTCCCTTGTTGCCTTATAGATCTACTTGCCGGATGCCCTGATAATGACGATCCAGTCAATGCACTGCGTGTTCTTTTGCCTAGGGATCGATTCCAGTCATTACCAGCTGGAACGTCGTCTACAGATGCGCTGCTTGTTCTGAACCAGTCACAAAAACATCTACTACGTATGGTCGTCACTAAAGAACAATCTTTTTTCATAGTCACTGTCACTTTACGGGATTCTACTCTCAGAAATCGTTTACGACAAGCATTGCAGGTGCATGTTATTCACATAGCATCACGAATTTTGAAACGTCCATCATCAAATTCATTATCAATTATTGATTGTAGTACTTTAAACGAGTTATACGACAGCGTTATATTGTCATTTTCAACGTAATTTGATGAAAGATCTTTGTTTTCTTTTGTTATAAAAGAATTTTATTTTGTAAACAATTTGGGAGGATGAATCATAAGTTTAGGTGGCTCAAAATACGCTAGCTGGAGTCTTTTGCGGTGTTTAGCGCCATTAAACTCTGAATGGATAGCGTACATACCAGATTGGACTCAAAAAGTAGCGAGAGATTCACAGCTCTAGGAGCAATGAATTCTTCGAGGAAATTCTCAGGAACGGTTGATGAAGAGCTCTCCTTAAAGTTGCCGCTGTGCTTAAAAAAGTGGTAGTCGATATGTTCGATGAGTGCGGTAGATAAGGCAGGGTTACGTAGCGCAACTTGTTCAATTTTCACAGCGTTAGTTGCGAACTTTGAGCGATGTTTTGTAAGAAGAATGCCCTTTCTCTCAATTAATGCTCAGTATATATGCTGCAATGTTTACAGCATCTCATCGATTTCGTCGCCTGGCTGATGTAATAACCACTTTGTTGTGGTAGGTTAATTCGACGGCAAATCAGCAAAGGGTCAGCTCAATCGTGTTTTGGTGAAACCTCGAAGCACTCAAGAAATCCAATTAGTGAAACTGAACGTAAACTGAACGTCATCGGTTGCCATTCATCGAACATCGCAATAGCGCCAAGGCACTTGTCGTTTTGGTACGTGAAGGAATCTCAGAGCAGGCTTCAAAATCGTGATACCTTAGCTACCCGTTCAATACGTACGGCATTTTACAGAAATTTCATTTCCAATCTCTTTCATATAATAAATAGTTTTGTGCGCCAACTTCTTCTGCAGTCCCTTAAGTAGTTTTTGGAAGGTGTAAGCCTATTATCACCTTCATATGACTGTCATAAACTGTTTATGGACGCATACGTTCTTCATCATCGTTATGACTTATGTCTTCGACAGGACACTTTTTTAATCATGTTGTGCATTTCGAAACGTCTACATGCGCACATGTGTTGATAACAATTCATGTTTGTTCTACGGCTATATTTCGAGGTTTGAACTCATGAACGAAAACACTATGGAGACGGTGATTGCATGAGCTATGATGCGGTGTGTCTAATCTCTTGTAAAGCACGCGGGGACGAATACATTGCTGAAGTGGGTAGATCATTTTGCACCTATGAGCATAAGGCACAGAGGCACAGCGGGGAAAGTTCTGGTAGAAGTCACCATACTCCTACAGGAATCTACAACTCTTCAAGATGCCTAAGTATCACTTCTGATCTTGCACAATGTCTCAGACTGATATTTGTACATGAGAGAAGTACATTACCCACGTACGTAGACTCTGCACGATTGGTCTCCATCAATAAGTGGAAGAGTGATAGAAACGGCGTTTATCTGAAGTCGATGAGTGTGTGAAGAAGCTGTTTTGTTTACAATGTATTTGAAATCTAGATATTGTGGTTTTATCTTGATGTCATGGAGCTGTTGGACTGACTAGACTGCAGTCATCTTGATCTTCCAAAACTCTGACGAAGGTGAATCCCGCCAAAGCGTCGCTTTTCCTGGATAAACATGTAGTACAGTAAGAGGTCTGCGTTTGTTTATTAACGGAACAGAAAACGATATGATTTTCGGTTATTACTTGTTATAAGATGTATTTGACAAGTTCGAAATGAATTGCCGTCATTAACTTTGCATCATAATGGTGCGTAAATGATAAGGGATAAAGCTGTTGACGTTGATCAGTACCTCAGGAATTCGCCATGCATTCGACTTCATCAAGCATCGTTAGAGGGGATGGGACGTTAAAGGCAGGAATGCATATCTGGCCTTTACAATGACTTGCGGTGACCTACCGATGTATTGACTCGATGCTGCTGCTATGCTCTGAGACAGATCTGATACAATTTGCCGACCCCGGAAATATGGAAGCCTTGGTGGACACGGAACGGGGACTTGAACCCTTGTGCATTACAGTGCACCACTGAGCAATGCGCTACACGCGCCCTCGCATGATAGTATTTGCATGCGTTATATATATATATATATATATATATATATATATATATATATGACATATATATGACATATATATTGTATATTGAATACATATGTATATAGACCGTTATTGTTCATCAAGATGAAGTATGCAAATTCAGTGAAGGGAGAGTAAATTGCACAAGACACGCACTACATGCCTAACAGCATTTACTCGGGTGTATATCTTCTTAGTACACGCATTGAGTTAAAGCTGATCAAATCCTAACGGGTCTATCGTAATCATTGTAGTCGTAGCGACAGAGCCCTTTTTCACCTGAAAATGAATCATCGAAGTAATGCGAAAGACACAACGGCAGCGTTTCATCATCGAGAACCAGCTGGCACTAGTACTGGCGCCAGTTCATTCGCACCAACAACTATAGAGATTAGCCTTTCTCTGCATGAGTATCTCTGTTGTGATGAACAATGCTTCTTTAGTGTTTTGACTCACTTAGTTCTAACATTGAACTAATAAAAGGTGCCTGTCTTGCAGAGTTTTTTGAGGTAGAAGACGTTTTCTTGACGAGAAGCTTGAGCATATTGTATGTTTCTTGATTAGGATGGGTAGAAATGGACGTTGCCGATGAACTAAAAAGGTGTAGTAAGGTCCATCAGTGCAGCTGTGATAACAATCAAGTGAGAAGTGATAAGTTTTAGATTTACTCTCAGTTTCCTTCGCTTAGGATCTTTCATTCCGTCCAACTAGATGCCATCATTGGTTTAAAGTTCTTTAACGCAATGACGAATTGCGAGCTCTATGTGTATTACATGTGTTCACGTGTTATTGTATTGAGATAGATCTCGAACTCCCCATTGATTCTGGGTAGATTAATGTCCTCAGCAAGGTTACTCAAACTGGGAATTTACGATGAAGTTGACTGTTTTGGCGAAACTCAGTAACATAGATAGCAAACTTTCGTTTTTTTTTGTGGTAATAAAATAAAGGGAGTCAGATGTTATAAAGTGTCAACACCATCCATTTCTGGCTCACAAGACGTCGACACTATCGACTAGACTGACTCATTAAGAAACGCCCATATTTCTCGATTAACTTCATTCTAACATGAAGGTGCTCATGAACGTCGAATTGTGGATACGTACTAAAGTATCATGGCTCACCGGAGTCACTTGGGACAAAGAAGGTCTTCCCATAAAACTGGAAGTTCATTAAGTTCATTAAGAAGGTTTTTTGCCAACTACAGTTGATAGGTGACATGGAACTGCTATGAATCGAAAGAAGTAATAAGCGCCTAAGACGCTGAATTAATGGAGCATAAGTTCGGCTTTACCACTGTCACTTCCCTGAACGAACTAAGAAGAGACGGTATGTAATGACATGCCACCTAAATTCTTGTCAATCGTTTTCTTAATATTTCATGTCTATTCCTTTATTGAGTTCTTTCCCTTATTATTTTAGAGGACATGTTAACCCACCACTGCTTTTGCCAATAGCCATTTCAATCTATGCAACCACTCACGTCACAAAAGTTCACGAAAGAACACCTACTGTAGAGACGCTGAAGTACAAGACAGTCGGTCTTCACAGGAGCCTTTTTGCTGCTGAAAAAAGTGCTGCACAAGAAAAAAAAACGATTTGAAGCATTTTAGATATGGGAAGGTTGTCTGAAAAATAATTTTCTTTATGAATGAGCTGACACAAAGTTGGTTTAGAAACCATTCATAAATAGTTATCGGGACATTTTCACATCGTTGGAGAATCTGACGACAATTCTCCTCTGCTCTTCTATGAAACTCACCTCGTTTCTTTTCTTTTTTACGTCTGCACGAACTCTTCTCTAAATAGTTATTGTTGTCAGCCAGTTCATACACTCTTCTTTAGAACTATCTGTCAAAACGATGACGGTGCGGCCAATTATTTCGGTAAGGACAGCTTTACGTTGAACCCCGCTTCGCTTCAACTGCACACATTGCCGATCCCAGCTTTGCATTTGCATTTGTTCACCAGTGCATAGTACTGCTCCACCAGTTTCTTCCACAATTATTACGCTTTCTGCATTGATTTCGATACGTACGATGTAAAAATAGTGACCGTCTTCAAGTCTAAACCAACATGTCTCCGCTAATACAAAACTTTGTTCATTCCACAAAAAAGTGGTAGAAGTCCACAGATATCTACCTACACGGCAGAATCTCTCCTTTTTGTCATAATTATTACCATTACTGTTGCTGTTATTATTGTTTATTATTATTATTGTATGGCAAAAAACCGAAAGAACTAGTTGAGAAACAGGCGAAACGAAGGAACCTCATGGTGTGGTGGTGAACGCGTTACACCCTGGAAAGGACACTAGCGCGTACGTTCCCCACCGCAGACACCTGCGGTCCGGAGTTTTGCAAATATCTCAGCATTATAGTAGTCGTTATTATTATCATTGCTGCCATAACTATCAAGCGTGCGTGTGGCGCGATGTTCGGAGGCGCCCCGAAACACACGTGGAATCGATCCCGGCGCCCATGACGCACCAAGCCTTCCATCCCTCCGGGGTCTGCAAATCGGTACCAGACTTGTCTGGGAGAATAGCAGCACTGGCTCGATACACCAGTAGGCCACCGCGAGCTATTGTAAAGACCAGATATGCATTCAATCACCTCCAAACGATGCTTAATGAAGTCGAATGCATGGCGCATCCCTCAGGGATTGATCAACGCCAAGAGCTCTATCCTTTTTATTTACCATAATTATCATTGTTGTTGTCAATATTGATCTTGATATTACTCAACATTAATGTGCAGATACTCGACATTAATGTGCCGATCCTGGCACTTCTTTATACGCTACGTCGTCTTTAATCCGCTATCCATTAGGGGCTTTGGATTCGCGTCTGGATTCGGCTGCCACTTGAGGATTTTGGCCTTTTTCATGGATGTTTTGGTCGAGTTTATTTTCCTTGGAATTTTAGGATATCCGCGCAAGAGTGTCACCAAGTCTTTACCGCAGGCAACCAACACCTTTTATGGTTTGAAGTGGCTCTTTCACAGACAAGTTTGAAACGAGCTTTCCGACCGTGGAAGAGTGGCGGTTTGGTTGTTCCTGGGCGGGTCGACCAGCGAACGTACGTGTATAATGTTATTGCATGGAGTCTCTAGCCACTACACTTTCCGCGCTTCTTCTAGTTTTACACCAATTTTATATTTCGACTCTAAATTTGGTTTTTTCTGCAGCCAATGAAACACATATTTTTCACTATGTTTCGCGTCAAGGCTTCTATTTGAAGAAGCTATAACACGGTAGAACCAGATGGGGTATGGGTTCTGAGTAGTAGCTTTCCCACAGAAGATGATGCACATAGATCACCTCGAGCCTGAAGGTGAGAATCAACGTCTAAAGAGGATCAGATATGCTGACGTTTAGCAAGGTCGAATAGAAATTTTACAGGTTTTTGTTTGAGTTCTTCGGTGACTAAATGGATGAGACATAGTAGAGGTGATAATCGACGCTTTCATTGACACGACAATAAGTGATGATGCACTTAAAGATTTCTTGCTGATAACTTTCTGATACATAGAGTTCCACTTTTAAACCTATGTTGCTGCCGCGTTTATTTCACGCCTAATTTTCCTCAGTACTAGCTATGAGTTGATAGAAACCTATATCGGCCCAACTGTGCTCTTTGAATCGTTCCACCAATGGTCGAGTTGAAATCAAAATCCTCGGGCAGCTTCTCTGAGGCATCCACCGAGGGAAGCCGTTAGTCTCCTGGTCTCAGTTGCACCACCGAAGGGTACTTTCAGTAGTCCATTTGCGTCGGACTCTATATGTTAGAATGTGGCCAGTGTAGGCGACAGTAGCAAATCGTACAGGTTGTTTGCTTTAATCACTGTCTATAAGCTGTTCTCAGGTTTTCCTAGTAGATATTGTAATATAACTAACGAGTTAGTATTCGTACAACTGGGTTTCACAGCATCCGCTGCAGAATATCTTACCAGTTGTGTCATACGTCGCACACTTTTATGTCAAATCATCGTAAGACCTCAATGATAAGTGATGTTAAGCGAAATCGTCAAGGGAATATGTCAGTAATAGAAAAATCACGATTTGTTTTCAATTTCAATAGCCACGTAACGCCGATCACAAACGGTGTTTGCTTGTAGGCGGATTAATTCGGTGACGATAAAAAAATATTTGTTTACAGAATACGTGCTCCGTTTACTCGGGTATGCTTCGATCACTTAAGTGTATCCGAGTTTATCTTCACTTTTTTGCTTTGCAAGATTAACAAAATCTAGGACTTCATTATGTTCAGGCATTGTATTACATCAAAGAAGCGATACTAGTAATTTTGTTTATTGTTTGTATATATATATATATATATATA
>UYYA01004723.1:38936-72758 GCA_900624975.1 Angiostrongylus costaricensis
TATATATAACAACCGGCCCAACAACCAGGCCTCTCATCCCTCCGGGGTCGGGAAATTGGTGCCGGACTTGTCTGGGAAAAAAATCACTCTCCGAAATCTAATTGGGAACTCTCTAGCCCGGCTATCTCAGGACTCCAGGGAGAATTGCTTGACCAGAATTCTACGACATTCAAGATGAAAATGAAAACAGCAACCAAAGCCACACGTCAAAGTTGGAAGATTTTCGTGGACAATGGATGCGAGGAAAAGAATCGAATGTGAGAAGTGCTGGGATCCATGCCGTGGACGTGAAAACGGGTCACGTAAAACAAAATATATATATATATATGCATGCAGTTTATTTATAGTATTTCAGACTCTTTAAAGCGGATTATTGAACAGATATTTTCAAGGGAAGTCCGGATTTTAGAAAATGCGTTGAAAACTCACTGACAAGTCTATTGCCCACTAGAAAGATTGCATAAGTTTCTGCTTCCCACCTCCACGTCTTCACAGCCATAGCTCATTTTATTCCCTGCATTGTCGATTATACGGATAATATCGACTGAATCCTCCGGTTTGAATTTTTATAAATCTCCCTTGTTTCGTAATCCTAGCTGGAATGTGCTTCTTCTCAATTTTGTTCTACTTGAAGTAACACAATTAACCGTGGTCCATTCTATGTTAAGTGCTATTTCTTCTCGGTATTTTTCTTACCACGTGTTAGAGATTTTCCAACTTTTCTAGATCTTGGTTGTATATTTTTGTCGCTTTTTTGTGTTCGTTTCAATTTTCTTCCCGTTTGGGAAGCAGTATCTGTCCAGTTAACCTCTGCTTTTCGTGTAACTAGTGCAACTAATCGATGCCTACTTTTTCGTTGCACCCACTATGAATTGGAGTCAACTCTTTCCGGTCGACGCGCTCCACTACGTAGGAGTAGAACTCATGTCGGAGGAACTTCACACTTATCATCATCGACGTGTAGAGAAGGACTACAGCGCTATCAATAATGTGGAAAAACTATTCAACTTCACTCTCATGAACATTATGTGAAAAGTTGAGCAATATAGCCTAAGAGTTAGTAGAAAGAAACAACCGATAACAATAGTCTTTGTCATGCTGTTAATGTTATTGTTATATTGCCAAGCATTAATCAAGTGAAACCAATTCTGGCCGATAAGTACTCCGCGGATGAGAAGTTCAGTCTTCGACTGGGTACGAGGAAAACGGTCTTCAAGAGAAGCAGAGTTGTTTTAGACGACCTGTTTACCACGAAACGAACGAAAGCATTCCTGGTGCGTACAGTAAGAGGTAAATTTGATCAACGAACTTGGTCTTAGATCTAAACGAGAGGGAACGAGCAATCTGTGGACTTAGAAGATCCTTTATTGAAAGCTGAAATGATTGATTGATTGGAGAGCGAAAAACAACGGATAAAAAGATAAATAGACAACGCTGTTCGTTCTACCCTTCCAAATTAAGTGTACAAGGCGAAGATAGGTAATGAAACCAGGTAATTTGATTTCAGATGTTAAGGGTTATGACTAAAATACCGAACTAGTGCTTCTTTCCCTAATGGTTTGCCGGCTACCTCATTATTACTTGGGACTGGTTCTTGATGTCGAACTGCACAACGAAGAGTTTATCCTGCAGCAATGTTACCAAAGATGACAAGGAGTTATATTTTTTATTTGGAAGCCCAACAAAGAGTAAACTATTTCTAAGAGTGCGACTCTGGTAAATGTCAAGTGGTGACAGTCCGGAAAACCCAGGCGCACGGAAACATAATCTTGCCTGGTCAGCAATTTACAAGTCAAGTGGAAATTGTGCAAGAGCATGCACGATTCTTCGCCAAGATAGGCAACTCAAGGTACAAGAAATTTATAAGGGGAAGAGTGCAACTACATTCGTAAAAGGTAAAAATGCAATTCACACGGATTCAGTGGTTTCTAGCACATTGTGGGTTTTGAAGTCGAGTAATGTAGCAATGGTCAGCTGGAGCAGCGTAAATACGAAAATGAATGTGAAGCTTGAAACTGTTAAAAAGTCACAAACATTCATAATACCTAGATGGTTACCCGTTGCACCATCGTAAAACTTCTTTTATCCCTTTTTTAAGAATCACAGTTGGAACATTTTCAGAGGTTTCTAGAATTTGTAAGAAATCAGCTCCTTAGGCATTTTTAGAACCACGTGATTTCTGCATGACTCATATAAGGTCGCGAATATTTTATTCCACTCATGTTTCAAGCAAACATATCTCGCCACCATTGACGACGTCGAAACGTTGGTCGAATAATTTTCTGATGGCGGCCCTCGTGTTAGCTTATCAACAAAATACGGCGCATTTACTCTTTGAAATGAAAACCATTAGAATCGGGAGATCTTTGCCAATAAGATGCGATCTCTCTTATTTTACGACTATGAATCTCTCGTCTTCTTGAGTCCACAGATCTTTCTTATGTTTTATTTTTCGTTGAGGCTCATATCTCAGCGAACAAGAAGTTGTCGACTTGAACAAACGTGAATTAGCCTAGCAGGACGCGAAAATATTGTAGCTAATAGCAACTTCCGTTCTTACGTTGGAAACTGCAGAAGTTCTAGTTTTTCTCAGCTTTTGTTTATTACTTATCCTTTTTCACAGCAGGCTACGACGTGAAACACAGCACAGATGCTGAGATATAAGCAAAACTCGGAACCTTAGATGGACTTCGAACCCACAATTGTCCTCTCCTGGACCTCACATGCTATCCACCGCACCAACTGAGGCCCTTGCTTTGCTTTTCTTTCGGCCACTCCAATTTCGTCTTAAATTTTTTTGGAACTCCAATTTTAAACAACTTAAAAGTGGATTAAGCTTAATAAAAAACTAAAGTTTAATAAAAAATAAAAATAGAAGTGGAATTAATGTCTTAGAGGAGTCATATCTATCTAATCTATATATTGAAACGAAAGGGTAATATCCCTTTTGAAAGCCATTTAGCCCTCCAGATTTCCTCCAGCTGGCTTTTTCTAGATATTCTGCCTCAATTATCGAACAAGTCAATATCGTAGAAAATTCTTTTAGTTAGAAATATATGAGCTATCGACTGTTCTTCTCCAGTATTGAGCGAATGTAACATCGCATATGATCGTTACGTATAACATGCTTTGTTATAACATCTTGGTTACTTTGAATCAACTCTTTAAACTTCGTCCTATATCGTACAGCGAATGGTCTTCGACTATTTTTCAGCATTGGTTTCCTCTCGAGCTTATTTAATTCAGCGATTGAATCGCTTCTCTTATCTATCTATTCTAACAGCTGACCGAGTTTAATTGTGATGGCAAGGCTGACTGAGATCTTTGGTCTGTATCATTGTGTGTTCATCGTAGAGAAGCCAGGAAAAATACACTCAGACTCAAATTACTATAGATCGATTCGATTGCTCTGTTTTGTTACAACTGACGAAAATACGAACTGCGCCGATGTACGGACGTGATCGCTAATGGACGTTCAGACAATTCGCCGCCGCCCTACTCTGCCTGCTCACTTCATCTTCTCGTAGCGTTCTGGTTCTAAGGAGTTATTGGTATAAACTATGGCAACTAGTTACTTACTAGTTTGTTGTTTTCATTATTAACTGGTCATTGCGGCTTCGCATCGTATCTATCACTATGGGGAAATTTCAAAAGCATGAGTAAAACTGATCTTACCCTCTTCGTTCACACTAAGTCCCACCACTTTTCATTTTGTCAAGCCCATATCGAATATATGCTGCCTTTTCGTTTACGTATAGACAACATTGCCGGTGTTTGAAGTAAAGCATTCAAAAACTTAACAGTAGATTTTCAACCAAAACGATGCTGAGATATTCGCAAAACTTGGACCCCGGGCCAGATTGAACCATAATTTCTCTGTCTGGGAGCTCGCGAGTTACTGTGCCACGGAGGAATATCTCAGCATTGTAGATAAAAAAGTAAACAGAACATTTTCAATTATGGAAATGTACAATCCGTCTAAATATGAAGTTTATTCGAGTTACAATGTTTTAACTTTTATTCACTACCCATTCTTTTTTCATGGAAGGATAGGATGGAAATGAACAATCACAAGATCCTGAGATATGGGCAAAACACGAATCCCCACTTGGGCTTCGAACCAGCGAATATCCTTTGCCGAGATTTACATGCTGTTGTCCACCACACCAACCGAGGCCATTGCTTTGCTTTTCTATCAATGAGCTTTCTACTTTAATTGTGCCTTCAACAATCACTTGCCAGCGGGAATGATCTATAAATCACAAATCGGCATTGAACCCAGCTAAGCTGAAGTTGCGGTCAAAATGGCAGTGCTTTAACATTTACGATAACGTGAGCCACCTGTAAGGGTAATCGTAGGTTAGAAACCCGAGGAACCGAGTTTTGCTCATATCTCAACATCCTCATGTTTGTATCAGTAAGTTCAGCGCAATGTGTTCTTTGGATCGCCCAGTGCTACAGTTTATGTCAATTCATTCAATGTAAAGTGCTCGTCCTTCTATGATTTAACACATGGTACTTTTTGTCGTAGAAATAATGTAAAACGTGGGTAGTCGAGACCTCATTCGTATTATACAAATAAAGGGTGCAATTACCAGCCGATGAGATGTTAAACGTCTACACCATTCATGCGAGATACAAACATTCTACAGCTGGTTTGGGAAAGCTCTACTACAACTGCAATCTATCTGAAGAGAGAGACACAATTCTTTATGTAATAGGAAACATTCTCCATCACCTATATCACCTATCTCTCTCTCTCTCTCGTTCATCATTGACTCGAGCGGACGCTAGTATATCCTCCATTTCTCGTAGTCGCTTGTATGAGAGGCTGAATGGGTTATGTTCGCTCTAGGGACTCGCTGAGCGTCATATCCTTCTTCTAGGGTTTTCGCGAGGAACCCCGAACATTGGGTTTGCGGTCTACCTGCTATGCGTTTGACATCTCGAGGAATCCAATCACTAACGGCTGTTGACCATCAGTTTTTGCTGATACGCATTACATATTCGGCCAACCTTACTTTGGACAGTTTGGCGTACAGAACGGCATCTTTGATTTTTGATCGTTGAAGTAGGTCGGGGCTTCGAATCCCTTCCCTCATTTGCATGATACGGAACACTCCTAGCATCATTCTTTCGACTGCGCGTTCAATAACGCTGAGTGATCTTTCATCCCGCTTACGCAGCGACCAGGTTTCTGACGCATACGTTAGGGCAGGGAGTACCGTTGAGTCGAAAAGGTGGACACGGATTCGGGTGTTCTTTGTTCCCTTCACTACATCCTCGATGCTCTTGAAAGCTCTCCAAGCTGCTCGTTTCCTTCTGCTCAGCTCTGGAGCTAAGTCGTTCAACATGTTGATTTTCCGACCCAGATAGACATAATTGGAGCATTCGGAGGTACTCGCACCGTTTAGCGTGAATGAGGCATACCAAACCAATCCTTTTCTCCTGAACATCGTTTTACGAGACTTGATCGAAGACCATTCTTTCCAAGGGTGTTGCCAAGGTCTGCAAGCATTCGCTCCATTTTGCTAGTGCTTCGTATTATTTGAACGATTTCATCAGCATAACGAAGGTGGTACAATTGCCGACCATCGATTTTCACTCCATATTGTCCCATCCCAGTGTTTGCATGACGTTCTCGAGGGTGGCAGTAAATAATTTTGGTTGGTTGGTATCGCTTTGCCTGACTCCTCTTTTGACATCGATATTAATATCGTTTTAGAATGGTGATATTTTGTTTGTGAATTTTTTATTTAGCTCACGAAGAATTTTTGTATGCTGAGTAGGGAGCCTTTGGATTTCCAGGATTGTCAGGACTGCTTCTATCTCAGCTGAGTCTAACCTTTCCTTAAACTGATGAAAGTGAGGCAGAGCCGTCTCTTATATTCTCGCGATACTTCAGTGAGTCTTGTTATCGTATGGATGTGGTCCATCGTCCTGAATCCTTTCCCAAAGCATGCTTGCTCACGTGGCTGTCAATCTTGTTTAGGATCACTCGACTGAAAACTTTGTTAACGACGAACATTAAGCAGATTGGATGATAGTTCCAGATATCGTGGAAACCACAATGCTTAAACAATGGCACAGCCTTGCTAGTTTCCCAGTGAATAGAAACCTTGGATTCTTACAGGTAACGTGTGAAGAGCTGAACCAGTGTCTTGAAGAGGGTACTGGAGGTTTCTTCAGATGCTCAGCTTTTATTCTGTTTGTACCTGGTGTTGTTCGATTCTTACTTACTTGATACTTGATATTTGAATGACCCGTCCTCACTGGTTGTGCGGGCCCCAGCATAATCACCACTTTTTGGAGATTTGCTGGTTAAGTCATCATGGTTCCCTGGAGTCCCGAGCTCAGCCTGGCCAAGGTCTGCCCTGGGTCTTCACCAACACAGGTAGTAGCAGCCCATGTTGATCAGAGGGAGATTTACCACCACGCGACTTTGATACGGCGACGGTGGTGGATCCTGATATTGGTTTATGCTTAAGTATACTTCAACACCGGACTCCTTCTCAGCTCGGGAGACCCTGCCAGGGGATGAATCCCCCGCTGTACATCGCAGTCCGGCTCCCAGGAACACCTCCCAGCCACGATGGGGCGGTAAATCGTTGGGAGATTGTTCGACTCTTCACCAACAAAATAGTATGTCGGATTTCGGAAAGAAGAACTGGTGGGACGAGATATTCATCATGCTTTATTTCGCATGAGGGAACTACCTCATGAGGAAAAGTCGGAATAGCTACTGAATAGATCCGAATATAAATTGTGAGTGTTTTTTCATTACCTTTCCGGAAGCTGTAGCTGTTCCATCTGAACGTGCGAGTGTAAACATTTTAGCTTTGCAATCGGCGAAGCCTCGGTGGGGTTCGCGAATGCTTTTCTCAGCCTCCGCAACTTCGAGCATAGCTGCTGCTCTTCTGTCTTTAAAATTTTTTATCACCTGTCTACATTGTTTTGCAAGCTCAGACATCACATAACGGTAGCTTATAGCTGGTGCGATTCAACGTTGGCATATCCATCGGTCAGCTCGATTGGTTCTGAAGAGAGAGTTTTTTGGATACTCTTTTGCTCTCAGATTTCACAGCGTTAGCCTGAAGATGTTGAATGAACCGATACGCATTCCTCGTAAGCCTTATCAATAACATGTGATCCCATGTAGAATTTTGGGATAACAGTGACATCGGTAAGGCAAAATCTTCTATTTAATATGATTTCGCCTAATTCGTTATGGTACTCTCCATTGGGAGACTCTCACGTGCAGCGTTGAGAGTGGGGCTTCTGGAATTGGGAGTTACCATGGATGGTCTTGGTCGTCATGATAAGCTCGGACAGTCGCTCAACCTGTTCGTTCCATTCTAAACCGTGGGTCCCAATGCGAAGTTCTTTAGACGTTCTCTTGGCCCAGTTTTAGCGTTGAAATCTCCAATAATGACCTTAAAGAATGCGTGGTCTTCTCTGAAGAACTTCTTCGAGTCCGTACAGAACGCTTCGACGTCATCTTCGTCGTAGTTTAACGTCACTGCGTAGACGATGAAGATTGTCAACGCCGGTGTCGATCCATATCTATCCAATCGTAATCTTCCGATTCGGGTTAATTGTTGGAATAAATATATGTTCATGACCAAACTCGTGTTGACGAAAGCACCGACTCCGCCTACTTTTTTATCGCATGTTCCGAGTAACACTTCTTCTTCAGTGTCATAGGCGGCCTTGAATGGGTGGCGTTTTCTCGTCTCGGCTAGTCCGGTGGTGTCGTATCGTATTTCTTCCTGCATGATCAAATCTGTCGAAGACTCAGATGCAAGTGTGCAAGCATTGTCGGTACCAATCTTCACCTTTATTCTTTGCAGCCAAGAGTGGCCCTGAGACTTCAGCGGCCTTTCCGTGCTCGTCCTATCCAACGCCGGCATATCGACGGCTCCTTGTGGTTCAAGGGAATGTGGTCCACCTATTTTACCGTCTTTAGCGCCTGATACTGATGCATAGGTTGCAGAGCTTTGAGAGTGGGACTAGATATACCAAGGGGTAGGTTGCGAGTCTCACGTAGTTCTTTTTGAAGGTTTTATTTTTATCCCATGAAGTGCTTCATCCTCCAACTGGTTTACCGCCTCATCGTGGCTGGGAGGTGTTCCTGGGTGTCGGACTGTGATGTACAGCAGGATGATTTATCTCCCAAGCAGGGTCTCCCAAGCTATGAACGAATCCGGTGTTTCCATCAGGAAGCGTAGCTAAGAGTAAACCAATACCAGGATTCACCACCGTCTTGGTAATCAAACTAGTGACGTGGTGGTAAATTTTCCTCTAATCCACAAAGGCGGCCACTACCCCTAAATGGTGACGACCTGTGGCAGACTTAGGCCAGATTGACCTGGGCACTCCAAGGAGCCAGAATGGCTAAACAAACAGAACTCCGAAAAGTGGAGACTCTGCTGGGGCCCGCTCAACCAATGAGGACGGGCCGTCGAAGCGTCCAAGTGTGAAGTGCTTCATTTGTATTTTTGATATTCGTTGCAGCAGTCCTTCCTACATATGTTTAGTAGCTTCTCTTACAATTTTGTGAGAGTTTGCCACCGTTTTTCAACTGAAACTTATGGAAAGGGAACAAGCTACCGCCGTTGACACTTCGTCCGACAACAAGTTTGCCATGTTTTATTGAGGACATTAGTGCACGTGCATTGCAGTGTCATAGTTTTTCGTTCCTTATTGAAGTGATTATTACCTGTGTCATGAGCATTGGTATGACCTCTGTCGTTCTATGTTCACGGTAGTTTTCGTCCGAGTTATTGCCGATCGACGACTTCGATTCCTGATAATCTTTTCGATGTTCCATTTTACCACACTGTACTTGAATCATGTTACAAGTACTGGGGTACCTGGGATACACACTGTTTGCATCTGTCTGGAAGACATGGGTCGTATACTGTATTCAGTAGAATATAGTTTCATTTTTATGCAATTCATAACGAAATCGAGTGTGAAAAACCTATTTTGTCTCCAATGCGATTAAAATTTGGTTTCGTGGTTTTTTTGAAGCTATGAAGTCGCTCACTAGGTTGCAGTCAACTTCACCTTTCTAGGCTCTCAAGAAAGGCAAATCCACCGAAACCTCGGTTTATGTGAACAAATAGTATAGTAGCAACCTTTTGTGCGCTCATCAAGAAGTCAGAATTACTGATTACTTTGGTGGTCAACTGAAACTCGGTCTCGAGAATCTACTGATAGGCTTCTTTCCGTAAACTATTCAGAAATCTCAGAAAATATCAACTGTATTAATCCGGCCATCCTAAGTCCTTATGTCCACAAGATGTCCAATATTCTTTTTTCTCTTGATGGAAAGACGCCTCGTGAATTATTACAGGATGGACGCGGACGTCGGACCTCAATCCAGAACAATGGAAGTATTCTGTTTATAAACATGCTGGGACTATTCTGTCCTGTTTTTCTCTTCTTTCAGTTCCAAACATAACTTTCTTCCTTACTGTTTATCTCTTTGATGCAATATCTAAGTTACAGCCGTAAACATTATTCGATTAACTTCTTTTAGCACGAATGCGAAAGGGAGAAATTCCTGTTCTCTTCTGTTCTCTGTACTGCTGGAAGATCGTAGCATGCAGCTAGCACTATTTAGTATACTCATGTGACCATTCTGAACAACAAGTTTACTCGTCTTAGTGCTTAAATAAGATGAAGATGGATGACATCTGAACGATGAAATGCATTCTGAAGCCAATCGTTTCTCGCGACTGGACCAATATGAATGAAAAGTCGTCTTCTCCTGAAGACCTGAAATCAACGACATTTCGAAGTCGAACTGATATGATTGAGAAGTCGTCTTCATCTCAAGAAATTCTGAAGTGAACGCGTTCTCCGAACTGAACTACAATTTCTTCATCGTATGTGAACCCCTTACGGGTGGTCTCACTCTTTAGAAATGATAAAATAAAACAGCTTTGAAGGGAAAGTCGCCGGAACGTCAATCATTGAGCGTCAAGAATACCTAATAACATCCCCTTCACGGCTCAAAAAAGGAGAGCTCGTATGAAGCGATATGAATGAGAAGTCGTGGTCATTTGAAGCTCTCCTCTCATGAACGTAGGCCCATGAATTTCCCATGGGGGTATCCATCCATCATACGGCGAGTGGAGCTGTGCTGGTGGCAAAGCTGACCCACGTGTGAACGGATATGAGTGAGAAGTGGTGATCGCTTGAAGCTTTCCGTCCATGAACCTGGGTCCATGGATTTCCCATGGAGCATCCGAGTGGAGCTGTGGTGGTGGCAAAGCTGACCCACAGCTGACCAGTTATCTCGAGTGCCCACCACGTCAAATTGGTCCTAGGAACAACGGGGACGGCGACCAGCAAGGGGCAGGCACAGCTGTGGACGAGGCCGTTCATCGATCGACACCGAGGGGGGTTGTTGGGGTTGTTCGTCGCGCTCTGTGCTGCCTGTTCTCCAATGCCGGCATTCGTCGCCGTTCATCTTTCCGTGTTATCCATCATTTATAAAAAGTAGTTTAGAAGAAAAAGTCCACAAATTGACTTTACTCCTCATAGATTGCATTTTTCCCCCGGAGCTTCTTTTCTTAGTTCAAAGTCCTAATTATTAAAAGCGTTCGAGTTGATGCAAGCTTCCATACTGGCTTCATACTTTTTTCAACGGAGTTCTCAAATTCACCCAAAAGAAGTTTTCAGAGGTTCCTTTGATGATATCGGGTCATCCAAAGGTGACATTTTTGGGCTTAAAAGTAACGCTTATTGGCTTGGGATGAAATTTACGTCTCATTTTTACTTCCGATTAGTGATGCTTTCTGGTCATCTTTCCATTCTCTTCCAGCTTTTTCTTTTCTTTTGTCTCTGGATCAATGACATCTGTTTTTGAGCTGTTTTCAGGCTTACTATATTGTGCTGTCCGTTAGTTCCTAAAAAGGTGCTGTCACTAGCGGACCATCCTGTTTGTTGTTTTTTTTTCTCCACCAACAATGTCTCTCTTTTACGTGCAAAGATGAACACTTCCATCCTTCTTTTCACATTGAATGCTTCCGATCATTTAGGTTTTCTTCAAGGGTCCTTCCTCTGTCACTAGCTTAAGGTAGTTATTTATTGCGGAACGGACTTATATTATTTATTTATTTGTTTATTTGTTCATTTATTTATTTGTTTATTTACTTAGACATGTTCCTTTACATTCTTGCTGAGCAAGCACGAGGTGTCACTTTATTTCTTTATTTACGAAAGAGCTGACGTTTCGGCTGATTTCGCCTTCCTCAGGACGTGGAAAGGTGAGGTTGACCGCAGTCTATCCACCCAGACACCTCCATAACCAAACAGGGAAAACTGATATTCTTTTACGTCTAGGTTCACTGGAAGTAGATTCACTAACAAGTAACAATCACACGATTTTTGATGCCATGGATCTAAAGGATTTGGATTTTTCATTCCAGTCACGCGATTCTCTATCCATCAGTTTAGAGGATTTGGCTTTTTTATTCAGGAATCTATGACTTGATGTTGCACCGCTTGTGGGATTCTCATCCTAAGAGACACCAGGGATATTTTTTTTGGAAGAGAAGTAGTTCTTCTTGCTAGGGATTAACGTACGTATTTGAGTCAATCCTTTTAGACATCTTCAAAACGGTAGAGGAAGAACGTTAATATTGGAGCCTATAAGATGTTGTTTTTTTGCTTTTTGTTTACTACTGTCCTCAGCCAATCAATTCTTTTTTAGGGCCTGTGAATCTGTTGACCTCGAAAGTCGCGCTTCACATTTAAAACCTAAAGAGTTCCATGTTCATCTCAAGTACTTTTTCTATTACCCACCTATGGAAAGTATTCGTTGATTACGTTGACTTTCTGATGTCACGTGATTAACTAGGGGTATTCCTTTCACTAGGCTTCCAATTTTTCTCCATTCCGCTAAGTAGGGGATAGTGTACAAATTCATTTGTGGTGAATAGAGTTTTCATCGTTTTGTTCAATCGAAGGCTGATTTTTTCATCATTCTGTCAGATTGAATCAGCATTCGTTATGCTCCGGTTTTCTTAAGTGAAGAGTAAAGGAAACTTAAGGGAATTTAAACCTTTCTATCAACTACCGATATCGATTTTTTCGTAAGGCGTTCTTGAAAATGATATTGGAGATCTTGAGTCTTGGCAGTGCTACGTTACGTTATTTGTCAGTTAATTAGATACTGACCGGTGCAGGACGCACTGCCAGTTAAGAGCCGATAATATTGGAGAGGCAGCAATAAATTTTGGGTGTGTCCGTCCAGTATGAAAGCGGTCCGCCAACAGAGAGGTTCTGCACTCGAGCGCTGCTCCTCATCTCTCGATTCGATTCAATTCGACAACGAACACTCGCATGGCAAGGGTGACCAGCCGTGGACTATCGATTCGGATCAATTCGGCCCTGAAGAAGGCGAAGGAGTCAAAACGTTAACCGAATAAATATTTTCAAATAAATACTTTTATTGATGTTGAAATATTTGCAAAACTCCGGACCACGGGTGTTTGCGGTGGGGAACGAACGTACTATTACCCTTTCTGCGGGCTAACGCGTTCACCATCACATCATGTGGGTCTTTCGTTTCGCCTGTCGCTCACCTAGTTTTTTATCTACCTATTTTTATTATCTATCTATATCTATCTATTTATCTATTTTATATCTCGAAAACTAGCTGGGAGATAGGCGAAACGAAGGACCCGCATGGTGTGGTGGCGGGCGCGTTAGCCCCCAAAAAGGACAATAGCGCGTTTGTTTCTCACCACAGACACGCAAGCATCTGCGGTTTGGAATTTTGCAAATATCTCGGCATCAATATCGTTGTATTTCATATAATACTTGATACTTGATAGTTGAACGACCCCTCACTATTTATGCGGGCCCCAGCATAATCACCACTTTTCGGAGGTTTGCTGGTTAAGTCATTGTGGTTCCCTGGAATCCCGAGCTTAGCCTGGCCAAACTCTGCGCTAGGTCTTCATCACCACAGGCAATCGCAGCCCTTGTGGATCAGAGGGAGATTTGCCACCATGCGACATTGATACCAGGACGGTGGTGGGTCCTGGTATTGGTTTACTCTCAGTTACTTTTTCTCATCCTCGGAGATCCTGCCAGAATCCCACCGCTGTACAGCGCAGTCCGACACCCAGGAAAACCTCCCAGCCACGATGATGCGGTAAACCGTTGGGAGGATTTCACATAATATCTCTCCGTAAAAGAACTTCAGTAAGCAGCAGAGGGTTAAATATTTTTATGCCAAACTCGTTTCAGTTCAATAATCTGGAAAAGTATTGACATTGAATAGTTTGCATGAGATCGTATCGCTTTGTCGAACCCATTCTGTCACACCATGAGTTTCTGCCTAAACAATTGAAAGCCAAGCCGATTAAAGTGGGACGTATCGATACCTGCACACCGGCTATACCACTTTTTGCACTCTTATGAATACGATTGAACATCTTGAAACGTTTTCGAAATCTTCCTTGTTCGTCTGGGCATTTTCCATCCAGCCGTTAATCATGTTGGCAATGGGTCTATTAAAACGTTCGCAGGTGGGTTGTCGTTGCCGAAGTCGTGTAAGCTTCCCTTTTTGTACCTGATTTCGTTGTCGTTGTCTAGGTAGGTTATTTTCCGATAACTTACATGTGAAAGGTGATGACTGCATTAGTGGCGAAGTAAGTGGCCGCTTTGTTACCCAAGATTAGCAGAGGTTCTTTCTTCAAGTCCTATACTATTGATTGGTGGTAATCTGTGAGCCTACACCGACAAGCAGTTGGTCAGACCTGATGTCGCTTTAGCGAAATAGCAGTTTCATCTAAAATGGAATGAACTTAGTTGCATATGGATATTAGAGAGGTCAAAGTTGAGGTTATAAGTGATTTTTGTTATCTGTGGTGGATATAGGGGCTTTTCCATCTGGACGTCGACGGCAATCATCCGCTGTGGTTGTAAAGCTTCTTTTGGAGGTTACAGATACGCGTCTGAGGCTGACCACCTTCATCCATTGCTGATGCATTTCTACCATTGACATCTTTTTTGATCGTACGGCTGCAGTGGGTTACACACTCAGACACCAGTTGCTGCTCACTTGGTTCCGTTCTATACTTCGCATGGTGAGGTGCTTTATGAGCTATTGTCCAGAAGCCTTCTAAAAATTTGAAAGGATCGTCGGTAATGGAATGTTATCTGTTAAGAGACGACCTTATCGTTCATTGTTGTAAAGAATTCTTCTGGAGTTGCGAATTATCATGATATTGTCTTGGTTATCACTACGACGGAAACGGCTTGTTTATTCCATCCTTGTCGATGAGTTTGATGAACAATGAAGTTGTCCAAATGTTCTCCTAAGGTCGGTTTTGATGTTCAGTTCGCCAACGGTATCCTTGTAGAATATTGGTCTTTTTTCAAGAAAAACGAGTTGTTTATGTCCATGTATAAGAACTTGGTCCCATCTTCGCTGTTATTTGAAATTGGCTGTATCCATGCACAAGGACTTAGTCTCATCGTCACCGTAATATGATGTTGGAGCAGAACTGTAAAAGAGTAAAGACTTCAAGGTGAGATATTGTGGAACGTATAGTCTGCATATAAACCTACACTCTAATGCCAACAGTGTTCATGCTCGGTATATCTCTTAAATATAAACGAAAGGTCAGTTGAACTAAACAGAGACTGGGAACACATCTTAAGACAACTGCATCTCAAAACAAGTAGTATATGTGCTCAGTCTTGGTTGACTTCTACCGTTTTATCCATCATTTACGAACATACCATGCAACATGCCTCGCAGGAGCGCGTGTAGCGCAGTGATCGGAGACGCCGTGCAACACACATGTGGAATCAATCTCTGCGCTCGTGGCTCACCAAGCCTTCCATCCCTCCGGGGTCGACAAATTGGTACCACACTTGTCTCGGAGGATAGCAGCACTGGCTTAATATATCGGTAGGCCACCGCGAGTCATTATAAAGACCAGATATGTATCCAATCGTCTCCAGCGATGCTTAATGGAGTCGAATGCATGGCGCATCCTTGAGGAAGTAAAACGTCTCCACTAATCTACTGAAGTTCCATCATATTACTTATTCATAAAGGGTTGTTTGTACTTTCTATCATTATTGCCTACCTGGTATAACATCAGTATGCGCATTGATTGCGTCAATATTTCAATTCCATTGTTTTTTCTCTAATTCTGTAACCGTTTTCTTTTATCCAATTCATTGCTGTCTATTGGTATTGCAGATAGAAGTGCAACGATTCGGTACCGTCGTTGCTGCCTGCGGTAGCAAGCATTTGGCTGGATGCTTGAACAGGATCTGACTCATTTACCTGAAGATGTTCGCGAGCAGTTGGCGATTTTGGAGTTAGAATTAAGCGAAGGTTGGCAAAATAAGTCTCGTATACCCTTTGCCTAGTAACAGTCTTCTTTTCCTCGGTAAGTATTGCTTGATGTAATGTATGTTGGTTTAAGGTTTCCGATAAGTCCTTTTTGAAATGCACGCCAGCTTAAAAGCCACTGGAGTAATTTTCTTTCTTTCCGAGTTTAACTTGTTTGTATAGTCTTTGCTTTTTTTGCTTTTTTGCATCATTTTTCTACTACCGTGGTGGTAACGCAGTGACGGTGGTTTTTCATCAGAATTGCCACAGGATTTTCGTCATTGAATCTCTCAAGGTTTTCAAATTTGAGCGCGTCATTTCCACATGAGAATTACTGAAATTATTCAGAAGGTACGGAGGAACATTTTTGAGTACTGTGTTTGTTTTTATATTTAAGACTTAAGAGATAAACGCATCACGTTAGATGGTGACTGCGTGGTACGAGGCCTAGTAGTGTCTGAGCACATGCGCTGTGAATTGAAATCATTTCGTCTCTGTCGATCTAATTTTCATGTATGATTCATACAAGCTTATCTTTATTAACAACAGTTTTGCGCTACTTGTTAGTACGAGGATCAGTTCAGTTTCATCGGACTCACTCAGGACACTGGTACACCTCGGTACTGCTGTTCTCTTGACCTGCGATATTCTGTTATCATGGTAGATTCCTGGCTAGCAACAGTCTCTGTGGCTTAGAAGATAAGAAAGTAGCTTACATATTGTTAGCATATGGAATAGTCGTTTTGGGTCAACGCTTTGTACATCATCTTTGTAGGTTACGCTATTCGACGGAGTGCGAAAACTATGGAAAGTTTTTTTTTGCGACAAAACAAACGACCGAAAAGAAAATTGGTAAACGCAGTTAGCCTAGACCCTTAACTTTGAAAGAGCGGTTCCATATAAAGGAGACCAGCATATTTAATTTAGAAATATGAAATCAATTCTAACGAAAACTTGAGAAGCGGATTTACCAAAGCTGTGAATGCTCTCAAAACAACACCATTTAGTTTGGAACTGCTATGTGATAGGACATGTGTTTTGCAGGCATACAGTTTTTGGAACTCGGCTATCGTTTGAGGAGTACTTCTCCTCACATCTTTATTAAAAAGTTTGTTACTTTGCTTATGGAAGCATTCTCTGTCATTTAGAGATTTTTACTGATAGAGAAATTAGTTCCACTGTTTTTTTAAACGACCCATCTTTTATATTTACTGTGCGGGTCCCTTACTTCTTTTCGCATTGGATTCATTTCCACCGATCCATCGTCCACTAAGCTCTTCCAAGTTTTACGCATGGCTTCAGCTACTGCTTGCGAATTTTCATCTCGTCATTAATGTCGTTGAATGCTGGTCGAGTCAATTCTCGATCGCAGTCCCGATATAGCGGGCGTTCCCAGTTAGATAGCAGAGAGTGAATTCTTCCCAGATAAGTTCGGTACAAATTTCGGAACTTCGGAGTGATCAGAGGCTTGGTGAGCTGGGTGCGGCTTAGAACTAGACTAGCACTGTGCTCGTGATGATCGGCATCGCTAGCACTGCGCTATCCACCCCCTAGTACCGTTATTGTTCACCGGAGTTCTGCGGTAGTTGGTATATGTTTTCAATTTTTAAAAAATATTATTGTATGTTGCGATAGGTTCTACTAGTTCTACTAAATATTTTCTTCAGGTGATATTACACAAAAAGGCTACGAAAAGAAACGGAGCTTGATCTTTGCGAAATATTGTAAAGGCTACAGTGCAGGTTCGTGTTGTTCTATTTATATATAGGTAACACTGAGTTGCACTTCAAATCTATGCCTTATCAGTGCTAGTACTTTTCATGTTCGCAGCCTATTTTAAACATCGTTGAGACTCTGTTGTCCGATTTTCTATTAACTTCGGAATCGAGGAGTAATTCGCTACTATCTTGATGAGCGCAAGCGAGGTTGTTATTAAATATTATTTGTTCAGAACAGCTGACGTTTAGGCGGATTTCGGCTTCTTCGGATCCGCTGCAGAGGTTAAGTTCGCTTCAACCTGATCGGCTAAACACCTCCATAACCTCGACAAGAAGAGCTACGACACCTAATTTTCAATCACATTGAAAGAAAACACCTTCATACACCCTCCGCCCTCTGTGACTCTACTGCTGAGTGTTCCACGTAGAAACCAGTCGTACGGTTCTAACATGGATGAGTAAGGAACCCTTTTTATGTTAAAATATCACTCTTAGTTAATAACAATGCTCCATCGTATTAATAACATTGAAAATAGCAATAATATTCTCAGAGTGATATTTTAACGTAAGAGAGGCTTATAACTCATGCACATAAGCTGTAAATGGTTGATCTGTACATGGAATGCTCAGTGGAAGACTCATAGAGAGCAGTGATTGGGTAAAGAAACTGTTTTGCTTTAACGTGGTTGGAAATTGGGTATCCTGGTTTTTCTGTCGGTGTTATGGAGGGGTTTAGCTAGATAGGTCGCAGTTAACTTGACCTTCCCACGTTCTAAAGAAGACGAAATCCACCGAAACATCAGCTATTGTGAATAAATAGTGTCTAGCAGCAACTTCGTGTTTGCTTATCAAGAAAGTAGCCAACCTGGAGATTATCAATCGTAGATAGGTCCAGAAGGGTTTCATTGTTCCGGCAAGTAAGTTGTTCCTAATTTCACGGTCTTTTGTATGTATCAAGGCTTTATTCGGCTAAATGTTTTTAAACCATAATATTTGGTCATGCTTTATAGTGCTGATAATTTTTATGGTGTGGGAATTTCTACTGAATTCTATGTAGTATTTTAATATTTAAGGGCGCACGTAGCGCCGTGGTCGGTGGCCCCCTTAAATACACATGGGACCGATCCCACCGCGCCATCTGACCAAGTTTTCCATCCCTGTGGGGTGGGCGAATTGGTACCAGACTTCTCTGAGGAGATAGCAGCACTGGCTCGGTACATCAGTAAGCCACCACGAGTCAACATAAAGGCCAGATATGCATTCAATCCTTCCAATAGTACTTAATGAAGTCGAATGCATGAAGCATCCCTTAGGGATTGATCGACGGCGAAAGCTTTATTCTTATTTTTTTTAATATTGTCTAATACGAACTATGGCGATGATTATAGGATGGTCGCACACTGCTGCGCCTTAGGCCATTTTATCACCAGTACATTTTGACATCAAAAAATTTGGACTAGATGCTGTTCAGGTCCTGGCCAGTCCAAATGCAGTCCCGGTACTCGTGCTCGTCGTCAACATCAACGACGCCTCACCCGAGATGAGTCAAGATTCCATTCAGGTAAATGTTTTCAGGGTTAAAATTAGACCATAATTGCTTATGTCTTGAGGTCTCTGTGATGTTTTCGTTACCATGCGTACCAACTGCTATTTTTAATTCCTCTAGTCATTCCATCACTTTTATCAGCGATGTAATATGTCATATATGTTATGCAATCTTTTTTCCACTACTCGGTCAGTGCTAATGTTGAAACAATTACAAAGTGCCATTGGGAAAGAAGAAGGAAATGCCAGAGGTGCTGATGCTATTAAGGGAGACGGTTTAGTCTACCGAGATCTTTCATATGCTTTTAAATGCAAGAATTGATGGCTACAAGTTACCTTGGCCCAAGAAAAAAAGACTTCAATACTTTAAAGCGGTGTAAGTTTTGTGTAAAGAGATTCTGGTGAAGGTAATAGATAGTTTGATACGTAAATAAATGAGAATGTGGAAGTGTTTCCTAATATCGCTCATGATATGGTCTCCATTTGCAACAATTTCTTGTTGAACTGTAACGCCGCTTCCCTTCATCATTACTTTATAACATATCGACGTTATGTTGCTATAATTTGGTGATAAGTGCCGTCTTTTTCAGAGATTCGAGCAGAAGCAGTACAACAAGCGCTGGCGGAATATTCGCACGGCAACAAAGTTCTTCCTGGTGTTGTCCAACCTGTCAAGCGCGCTTCTGAAGCTCGTTGTCACCTCAGCCGTGCGTCAGGTTTGAGTTATTAGTAAAGTATAGTAACGTTCTGGAGTGCCATTGTCCTTTTTCGGTGCAATTGTCGTACTTCATCTTTATATTCCTATAGACTCCTCTTCCGACGATGATGACAGTTTGGTGGAATCATTGAAGAGAAGATCTCAGGCCTCAATAAAGCACAACTCTGGTCTCTGTAAGTAATTTAACGCTGGAAATTTAGCTTGGTGAACATCATATAACCATGATGATGCTAAGATATTTGCAAAACTCCGGACCTCAGATGTCTGCTGTGGGGAACGAACGCGCTATTACTCTTTCCGGCGGCAATCGCGTTCACCACCACATGATGGTCCTTCGTCTCGTCTGTCTCTCAGCTAGTTTTCTATTTGCCACTGCCATCAGCATCAGAACATAATATATTTTATACACGAAACTGTGTCCACCAATGCTCGGGAAAAGTCTTTCACTGAGTTTGGGTTCACTAAAATTCTTTCTATTTGGTACATTTATTAGCGTATTCGCGGCGATGCTGCTTTTTTCGCCAACTGCTGAGAGTTCTTGTATAACTAGGGTAGTTAAGAACTTAATGACTTAACAGGGTTACAAAATATACGAATGTACCATATTACTTTAATAGTGGTGTCACTTTTTAAGTAGGGTTTGCACTTTTTTTTAAACACCGTTTAGGAAATATTAAGAAAGTAGAAAAAGGTTTGTAGGGTGGAGAGAATTAGAATTTTATCGTGCCATAGTTTTATGAAAGCTAGTGTTTTGTTAGCGAAAATTCGTAGGCTTCAATAGCTTTCTATTTCAGTCGTTAGACTTCACTATGAGGTACATCTCGTTAAGAAAGCTAAGTTATTTTCGACTACTTATGCGTTGACATGTTGGTTATCTCCTCGAATGTGTAAACTTAAGAGTCGTTGATTTTTCTTCTCAGTTTGGTTCCCTGATTAGCTCGTCAAAATGTGACAAGAACTACATCATGTAGACGGTTTCTTTTTTTACTCGAAAAAAGTGCAAGAATTTTCCTTCTGTGGAACATCTCCAACATTGGTAGTATTTTTTAAAAAGTAATTCATCTACAGGAGTCATTGGCGAAACATCATGTAAGTTTTGCGTGTAAGTTAGCTAAGTTAGCTTAGATTTACTGTGTTTTAGGTCCTTCAAGCAACGGAGCTGTAAGTTTTTCGACTCCTCCCGATGTTACAGGAGGTGCAGCTGTTGAAGCTATGCTACGGAGAGTTCAAGAACAGCATGAATCTAAGCCTCAAGTAAGAATTCCAACTTGTATTTTTATGGTTTTGTAGCGTATTATTTCAAACATATTTGCTCCTCTCTTATTCTTTTATTTGATGAGTAGCAATCAATGACTTTAAATGACTTGGATAGATATACACATATTCATTTCCACGTCCTTGAGTATACATTTTTTCTATACTTGGATACTTGGATGGTCCGTCCCCATTGGTTGTGCGGGCCATAGCATTGTCTCCGTTTTTCTTCGGAGATTTGCTGGTTTGGCCATTATGGTTCCTTGGAATCCCGAGGTTAGTTTAGCCAAAGTCTGCTCCAGGTCGTCACCACCACAGGCAGTCGCAGCTCCTGTGGATCAGAGGGAGATTTGCCATCATGCGACTAATTTGAAACCAGGACGGTGAAGGATCTTGGTATTTTTCTATAGGGATTTAAACTTGATTATTGTTACCGAATGGAAGTTGGTTACGCACCTGCATAGATAGAGTTTGAATATTCAGTGGAAGAAAATTTACCAGCCATAATCATGCTGAGATATTTGCAAAACTGCGGTCCGCAGTTGTTTGCAGTGGGGATCGAACACGCTATCACCCTTTCTAGAGGCTAACTCACTCGCCACTAGACCATGCGGGTCCTTCGTTTCGCATGTGTTTCAGCTAGTTTTCTGTCTTGGCAGGAAGGTTAGCAGTTCATTCATCCACTAATTCAACAACTGTTGCCAGATTTTATTTCTAAACGTTTAGTAACTATTTAATTTGGAGGGACGTGTGATAATCCGATTACATTTGTTACATAGAAGGCGCTCGATGTCCCCTGATTTCAATATAAATGATGCAAAAGCCAGTGGCCGCTGTGAAGTTTAAACCAGTATATCGCAGCTCTTAGCAAATTCAACCAACATCTTCATTTTTTTGCGTCAGCACTCATTTTTCGGGCACGAAGGCAATTGAACAATTATGATCTCGTCTAGCATTACACAAAGGTTTTTCCCACTTTACCGATGATTCAAAAACTTCAGTTCTATAATAACTGTGATTTGAAGAAATATTTCACAAAACTTGTATATGTCTTTAAATCCATAGATAAAGTGTCATCTGCAAGCCTTTGAAGTTTTGAACTCTTAACATTTCTGTCCAGTTTTAGAGAACTTGTTGAAAAACCAGCATCGGACTTGTTTTCTAGTGATGGTGTGCTAAAATCAATTGTGCTAATTTCCTTCTCTTGTACATTCTCTCAATAAATACAGATTCATCGTGAAACCGAAGCTAGTCCAAAAATGACGTCATCCTCTCCGGATGTTGATGCGGGCAGAGTTCCGGTGAAGTCAGGTGGAGGTGTTGACCAATCAAGCATTGGTGGCGATGTTGAACAGGTTAATGATTGACTAACTTTATTACTAATTAATTACTAGCTAACTACCTAACTTTGTTTAATGACTTCGACTGGTATGGTTGACGTAAGGTTTGGAAAATGTTGGTTTTCGCTTTAAGAGGAATCGCTGTCGCGATATGGTCATAGATGAGCAGAGTTTGTTGTTAAGAGCTTGTAGGACTTCAAGTAGTACAGATTGCAAAGCGTTGAAAGTCTTCAATTAACTGCTTCTATTGTGGATAGATTAAAAGAATAAAAAACAGGTGAAATGAAATTTCAAATAAATAAAACTGCAAGGTAAAATGGAAAATTTTGAGTAAATGTCATCAAATATTATTGCTTGATCCGCGTTATGTTAGATTTCTCTTGGTTTTTTCTTACTTATAGAGGTAGGAAATGTATAGTATTTGCTAAAATGTTTTATTATGTGGTTGATGTCGTTAAGCGTTGTTAGAATCAAATGTTTTTTCAAAAACACTACAACAGAAGGGATTCTTTTGGAAACAAAAAGAAAGCTTTATTCCATTTGGATTCATTTTAGCCCAGTTTGTTTAATGGGTTCGCTATTTTAACAGTTGGTGTTCCTTTTGGCCTTTCATGAGTTACTGCTGTTTTAACTTCTTAGTGTTTGGTGCTTTCGCAGGAGACATGATTGACCTTAGAAAAAGTAACGTCCAATTTAGCAAAAAAACTGTGAGACTTCCGCCATTTATTGCAGTTAAAGTTTTTAGGTAACATGTCTGAAAGATGAAGCCGTTTACGTTAACCGAGATAGATTAAGATCTCCGAACGGCCGTACAACACCACCGAATTTGAATTACCAGAATGCCGTTTTTCGTGAGTGGTTTTTTAAAGCAAACTTTGTAGCAGGGTGTTTTATCTACACACACTTCGGTCACGACTACACACCCACGTAAGGTACTTTTATCATTGGTGTTTTCTGGGATAGGCCTGCCATCATTCAGATGTTTGCAGTTGTTGACCTTCTTTAATGGTTTTAAATTTGAATAACTCATGAAGAACTGTCGGTTAAAATTACTCAGAACAAATTCTAAAACTTAAAAACTGTTTTTAAAGGAAAGTTTGCGGAAATAATGTACATGTTTCTAGTGCAAAAAAAGTTGCCAAAACTATCACACAAGCTGCAACAAGTGGTGAACTGCTTACAGGTATGTTTTCCTATACATGTACACATTTTTCGTCATTGATTTCCTTGCAAAGTTCGCGCTAATTGTGAGGGTAATGTTTTTCGTATGTGAATTGGATCACTGCCATTGTACGAAGACAGCGATCGTATCACATTTCGCGCATATCAATGATCACGCTCCTGTGGTGCTCAATCATAGTGTGTTGCTGAGTCAGACTGAAAAAAATATGATGGATGGAGAGAACGAGATTGAATACTATCGTCTTGTTTGATTCAGAGAGCTTCTCTGAATGTTTGGCTTAAAAAACCTTTTCGGTTCTCGAGGTTGTCAATCGTTCATTGTTGTTTACTCTCAGCGTATTATACTATGATTAACTTAAATTAATACGGACATAGAGTTTCATCAAGCGAGTCGCAACATCACTTGACAGAGAATTTCACTACTTGGGTTTAGTGAAATACCTGAAGTATGTAAACTATGATGTTGATTTAGGTATGGTTCCTTTTCATAAATTTCCAGACGGGTAGAGCACTAAATTAGTTGCGAGCTGTTCTTTCTCAACTTCTTCATCATTACCTCTTATACGGCGTTTTTATTCTGGTCTCTGACATTATTACTCACATTTTTTGTAATCACTGGGGGACAACAACAATAAAATCTTCTTTATCACAAAAAAGTTGGTTTGCAAGAGATGTTAGTTTCGGTGCGTTTCCATAGCTGTTGGAAATTTCTCGCATTGTGTAGATGAATGTACCTTAAATTATCTCCAAAATCTTAGATTTTTCGAAATATTCTCCCATTTGGAAATCCTTTCAACGTGAGGAACTACGTGGCATGTTTTGAGTGACAGACAAAAAGTTCATCGTGAACTAGGGCTGACTGCGTACTTACCCTGCCACACAGATGAATGTAGGGATGGGTTGCCTATGTCCGTTTGATGTTATTACTTGAACATTAGCACCTTCATTCGCTGAATTATTTTATAGATTACGCATGCATTCAGGTAAATCCATACATACGTGCATTGCTGTGTCCGTATGCATGTGGTTTATATCATGCTAGTCCACTTTGCCAAAAAATTGCAGTAAAGTGGGCTAGGAAGAAAAATATCTATAAGTGTACTCAGTTCACAAGGGTGCTGAGATACAATCAAAACTATGAATCTTAGTTAGGCTTCGAACGCGCAATCATCTTTGCTGGGGATCATCTGCTATCGACAACTCCAACAGTGGCCCTTGCTTTGTCCTTTCCTCGGCCACTTTTTTCTTTACTCTATCGGTGCTATGAGCAATCATCCGTCACAGGCATTGATCTTGGTAGCACAAATCGGCATCGAACCCAATTATGCTGAAGATGCTATAAAAATGACAGTGTTTTTACTTCTATTTGATGCCCTGCTTCAGCTTAACTGAGTTTGATGGCGATCTGTGCTTCCCAAGTTACTCCTGTTAACGGGTTATTGATGATAGAATCGATAAAGTAAAAACATGCTTGAGGGAAAGACAGGACAAAAGCCTCGGTTGGTGTGGTGGTTACCACGTAAGTCTCCGGCATGGGTAGTCGCAAGTTCAAACCCAAATGAGTATCCGAGTTTTGCTGATACCTCAGCTTTCTGGCTATATTTCATATCGTATTCTGGCATCGAAAAAGAATAGGTAGTAAGTAAGAATTAGAACAATGTATGATTTGATTTGTCCCCGTAACGTAGAATACAGAAGGCGACGTATTGGTCGATGGCATCTTCAGCACCGATTTTGTCGTTGAACGTTAGTCCCATTAAATAGTCATAGAGTATGGAAAAACTGGTTGTCAGTTGGCGAGAGATCGTATGGGTACTTTGCGTGAGATAGAGTTTCGTTCAGTCAACTATGCATCGCTGGTTGTGCGACACCAGTACGTCGTCACCCAAAAAAGTTTGTATTATAATGGTTGAAGGGGCATTCCAGTTGTTGTTACATTTTGTTGGTTTTCCAACAATCCTATCTGGTTTGGTCGCGGTGGCAAGGCACCGAAAAGACTGCAGTACGATTGCGCTCGGCAGCGCTATGTGAATAGACGTGAACTGAAACATACATGGCCAAAAGTCCGGTCCTATACTCTGAACAAAACCAAGGCTTCTTTATCTTTAACTCGGAAGAATGATACTAAACCTGACTGGGAGGTTAAAAAATACTGACTTAATGCATTATGGTTTCTATGATACATTAAGCCATTTCAACCTATTGTATAGGCTAAATATTCATTCAATCACCTCATCGATCCTTAATAGAGTGAGATGTATGATCCCTATGGTCGTAGTCCTCTTCAAATGCTTCGAACGTTTTACCCTTTTTTGTCCTTTTTCCAGTAGGTGATACCGTATGTAAGGATGACACTTTTTTTCGGTAAATATTCGACGTCCTTAAGTGATTGGGGTGTCATTTTCTTCGAACTATTGCTCTGAACATTGCCGATTGTCGTAAACTATTCCCCAATCAATAAATGGTTAATTTTGTGCAAAGGAAGCTCAGAGTAGAAATATTTTGAAAACCGACTTTCCTTCAATCTGGCCATAACTAATCAATATGTGTCCTTTTAATGGTAACCTAACAAGAGGTTGATAAAGGACTTATTTGGCTAACATTTTGTCGAGGAGGTCTAAGGCGCCCAAACGGGACGAAGTTTGTTGTCACCCCTGTGTTAGCTTATCAATGAATGAAGACATATAGCTCAGAATGGATTTCATAAAGGCAGTCCATCTACTCATCATTAAATTCTTGTGAGATCCACTTATGAAGCATTTTTGTAATCTTTCGAAACGTTATCATGGGACTTATTTTCGGTACAAAATGTTTTGAACCATTTCCATATTGTGACTTCGGAGGTGTTTGTTTGGCTCTTGCTCCTACGTTTCGAGTTGGTGCTGCTGCATTGCACTTGTATTTGAGAGCGTTATTATGATAACCCTGAAGTTATTCTCAGTTAAGTTTTAGACCAACATCATTAAATAGGATCATTCCCGACCGTTTCTTTTTACAAAGGAACTATTCCGGTCTGTTTAACAAGTTATTTTGAGCGTTTCTCTCACATGCGAAATGCGTTTCTTATGGAATCGTTCGAATTGGATATGTTCAGCACCGGTGATGCATGTGTAGCGAACTCGTCAGTGTAACTAGCCTGTGGTTGGCTGCAGAAAGGCGGCTGTCACCGCCCTGTAATAACATTTGCTGACTATCCCGAGAATTCCACGTCTTTTTTAATCGACAATATTTGCAATAACAAGCGTTCTTAACCGACTATCGCTTCATGTTGCCAGCACTTGCACTAACGAAGACGAATCGCGATGGAGCGGTAAGAAGAATTTCGATGAGTGAAAATCATCGTGAGTATCTGACTAATCTGCGGAGTAGAAGAGCGGCATTATTGCGGGAGGAAAGAACCAGAGCAATTCGATGGTGTCTCGATGAAAACCAGAGGAATTGTCGCTCTGAATTAAGGCGCAATGCTGAAGACAAGATTGATGAGGAGTCATTTGAAACGATTCGAGGCGATCCTAGTAAGCGTCGTAACTCGAGCTATATTCCTCAGCATATCCCAGAGGATATTTTTGCCCGACCTGATAAAGGGGATTTGGACTCCAAACTCGAAGATAGGATTCATGGGAGTGGACATTATGATGAGGAGAAGGAATCGTTGTTTGCTACACTACGGATTGGATATAATGGTAGAATTGACGTTAACGACCTACCGCGTTGCCTCCTAAAGTCAAGTTGGGTTAGTTCATGAATTCCTTTCGTCTTGTGTATATCTTTCCTTGTTATAAAAACTGGTATTTTCTTATTCCTGTTATTTCTTGAGCTGAAGCAGGTGTGCTGATCCGAGAATCAGAAATGGGTAAAGGGCACATTGAATGTGATGCATTTTCACATCCACATTCATCGATTTTCATCACATCGAGCTCTGGTCTGAATTTAAAACATCTACTTGTGTCTTTCGTGACGACTCTGCGTTGAGTTTTCTCCTAGTAACACTGTCTAATGGAAAGGAAATAGACAGAGAGACCCATCATTAGGAGTATGGGATGCACATCTCCACATGTGGATGTTGAGGCTTTTGCAGAAAAGTAGCTGTGGGTCGTAAAAAGAATGTAGTCGTTCATCATAAATGATGGATCATAAGTGGAATAAATATTAACGAGTAATTCTTAAATTCAAATCAGTAAGACCTTGATTTCCATGACAACTACACTTTTGAACTTTTCATCGTCCAGAATAAAACGCCACGTTCAAAACTGTTGTAGCTCCACTTTTGATTTATGTTTGTATCCTGTACTAAGATGGAATAGCCCTTGAAAGTAATGAATTACGGCAAAACATTCTCCCCACTGTATTTCAATGAAGAAAGTGCAGTCTGAGGAGTAGTGGATAATAAAGGTCTGAGCTTTTTTAGTTGGTTATTCTATCTTTGGTGATTCTTCCGTGATAGTGCTGTTTTTCTCTAGTATTATATTATTTTTCATTAGTATTATTTTTGGCCTTCCTCTGATACTACCAGTTATAACATCTATCTTAGGGAAGTTGTGAATTTAATACGGATTCCGGTAAAAGAAAAACCTACTGAATAGGAAACGAAAAGGGACAAACGCATTGGAATCAACGCATATGATCGAAGATATGTGAATGTTTATATTTCAGAGACCAAGCACGCAGCCGTTGTCAGAGTACTACAAAGACTATGACGCAGAGCTAGAAGGTAGTTCGGAAAATTCCCGTTTTCGGATTCATTGGCATCTAAAATGGGGGAATTTCGAAAGGAGTGAATTGCTAGTTTTGTTGTTCACATCTTTAATAGAGTGGATCGCAATTCATAACTTTTTCTTTTCTAAGGTGATTTCCAATGGCATGTAATCTCTCCGTGACTGATAACAAGAAAAAAGAAAATGGTATAGAAGTGTTTTCATGCAAACGAGGGTTGTTTTCTTTCTTGAGGTATTTAGCTAGATATTAAATATCTAGCAGCTGCTGAGTTCGTTTTTCATCGTAGCATGTGTTTAGATGGCGAGTAGGACGGATATCCTCATTGATCAAGCATCACACCTATAAAGCATTGTCACGGGAAGAAGTGCCGCATCGTAAAACCATGTTGTTTCCCTTTGAGACCTAGTTGTTATAAAACTGCCTACTGAGTTCGTAGTTACACGTTCATGACATTTTTGCTAAAGGAACTTGTAGTTATTTCTGAAGAGGCGGTGAACACTTAACGCTTGCGCGGTAAACCTGTGCGAATGTGTTCCAGTGTCGTCACTACAGGCAATTAGTGTGAACCGGAGAGAGCTTTGCTAAGTTGCTAGCAGAATGGTGGTGATTTCCGGATTTTCGGTGGTAAATTTTGAAGAATTTGGTTGGCTCTAGAGACCAACTGGAATTAAGCCAACTGCTGCACATCGCGTTTCAACATTCAAGAGCACTTTGCAGTGGAAATCAGCCAGCTGCTTGACCAGTGTATTGAAGTAAAGCAAAGTAATAGTGCACATCGGGGACCTTTGAACACTCCGTTCATTGTTCAATGTTTTAAACTTTTTATTATATTTATTAAACGAAACACTTCGTATAGCCATCGCCAAGATGATCGATCCTGCTGCACCTCGTCCTGAAGGCCAACTCATGACCCCTGTTCGAGGAGAGAGCGTGAGCGCCGCTGCGCAAAATTATCCAAGAAGCCTTGACAGGTATCTGTCTATGTTTCTTCACATTGTAACTTGGAGAACTTGTATTGTAAAGGTACAGTATACCACTATTATGTATTTCATATCTTCTCCTAGTTAAATGTGTGGGAAAATCATTCTTAAGATTAAGATTATTCTCCTGACATTTTCAAGTTGAATCAAATTCATCGTGGCATTGTGACGAAACTTTCAGTTAGTGATACGAAAGCAGTACAGTGCCTCCACTGTAAATATTTGATGTATAAAATGAAGTTTCATACGTTTATGGAGTTCGTGGTAGTACCTTGAAGTGGTGGATGACTCTTAATATGTTAGAAATAAGATTTTAGTGCTCTTCATCGATATGGTACGTCAGTTCCAAAGAGTGTGGCGGCTTTAGTACTCGACCAAACTGGTCGGCCAGGTCCTCAAATCACTTACGGTTAGTTAGTTCTGTATAAGTTGTGTAAGAAAGTTTGGTATGTTTACGAAACAAAGGATTGTTTTGGAGAGTTGTGCCATTTACTTTTGAATAACCTGATGAGCATTACTACACTAACACTACCAACGTAATTATAGGAAAACTGCTTAGTCGATCGAGCAAAGTCGCTTTTATGCTGTTAAATAAGATTGTTTCTGGTGGAAAGGATAATGCTAAGGCAAGAAACCGTCATTCGTTTCCATTCCCATCAAATTTTTTTTCAATAAATATAGTTATGCTCACTCTCAGATCTTCTTTCTAGGTTCCCATTTGTAAACCAGGTGATCGTGTAGCGCTTGTTTATCCAAACACTGAACCATTAGCTTTTCTGGCAGCGTTCTATGGTTGTATATTGGCTGGAGTGGTCCCAGTGCCGGTTGAGGTGCCACTGACTAAACGGGTAACATTTATGACATATCCTTTATCACAAATTCTAACACTGGTTTTAACTGAAAACTGAAACTTAAAAAAAAACTGAAAAAAAAAGAAAAAAAAAGAAAACTTAACTGAGGTATTTCAGGATGCTGGAATACAGCAGCTTGGGTTTCTGTTAGGAAGTTGTGGAGCGAAAGTTGCATTAACATCAGATACTTGCTACAAAGTGAGTGGTCGGGGTTGAAAGAGTAGAGAATTTCTACGCAGATGTATATCGACTTTTTTTTTACAATGTTCCTGTCATTAAATTATTTTATTATTAAGGGTCTTCCAAAATGCTCAGTTTCGTCTAGCCAGTTTCCACGCACTTTGCCAACTGGTTCGAGCACCTTAGTAGGTAGCCCGCAGGAGGTTGTCGATCTGAAGTCTTGGCCGCGCCTATACTGGGTTATAACGGAGCATTTGGTATCTAATTTTTGTCCATTAATTTATGATATCTATTATTGTTTCCATTTTGAACTGAAAGGGAATTTAAGGGATGTATGCGTTTTACTAGTTTTTGTAATTTCAAGGGAAAACCGTCTCGTGACTGGACAGCGCCACCTCGAGTAGCCGACGAAAGTATCGCTTACATAGAGTATTCGTGTGATCGTGACGGAGCTGTGAAAGGTGTGTGTGTATCGCGACAATCAATGCTTGCGCACTGCCGTGCCATTACGACTGCAATGGAGTACAAGCATGGTATGTTGAATTCAGCAAAATTGCCGAAGTGGTATTAATACTTGGATGGTCCGTGCTCACTAGTGTGGGCCTCAGCATAATTTCTATTGGCTCGGAATTTTGCCGGTTTAGCCACTGTGGTTCTCTAGAGTCCCGAGGTCAGCCCGCCGTTTTTGTGGTTGAGAAGGAGATTTGCCACCATAAGACTAGTTTGATACCAAGACGTTGGTGGATCCTAGTATTGGTTTACTCTTAGCTAGGTTTCTTGATGGAAACACCGGACTCCTCAGCTCGGGAGACCTTGCTGAGAGGATAAGTCCTCCGTTGTACATTACAGCTCAACACCCTGGAACGCCTCCCAACCACGATAAGGCGGGAAACCGTAGGGAGGTATGGATGTGGTATTGATAGTAATGAATATGTTATGCGCACCTTCATTTTTTTATGCATGAATGGATGTAATACATTTTTTGTTTGCGGGTTTCAAACTTAAAATCTGAAAAAAGTTTGCCTGAATATGGGAAGAGACGGTCGATTTCACCTATTACCTCTCCTTTTATTCTTGAAATCATTAAATCGTTTTTTGGGTAGTATTGCTATACTAGAACATTCTGCAAAGGTGTTCTCACACTAGTAGTTTAATATACTTCATTATATATTTGTGTGAAATCTGTAGATGCATTCCTAACGTTTTAATGAGAACTGGCATTTAGGTGAGACTATGATTTGTGTGTTGGATTTTAAGCGAGAAGTCGGTTTATGGCATGCAGTACTGGCTGCAGTTTTTAATGGAATGCGTGTGGTTTTTGTCCCTTATTCGTTGATGAAAATTAATCCGGCAAGTTGGATGTTGATGACAACGAAATTGCAAGGTTTGATTATTAGAGAAAATTCAGCACATTTTGCTTTATTCTTAGATCATCTACCTATGTAATGTGATGTATGGTTCTTAACCAACGTAAAGCAAATGGTGGAAAACTTTGAGATGCAGTTATTTTCACATTTTTTTTTTGGCTCTTATCATTACTGTTAACGCTGACAACGATTTCAGCTTCCGTCGCATTGGTGAAATCACGTGATTTGCACTGGGGTTTATTAGCTACTCGGGACCATAAAGATGTAAACTTATCTTCTTTGCGATCTCTCGTTGTTGCTGACGGTGCGAATCCGTGGTCTCTATCATCTTGCGACCAATTCGCAGCAGTTTTCGCTGCTCATGGTCTGCGTGCTGAGGCCATGTGTCCATGCTCAGGCAGTTCAGAAACAGGGACTATTTCGTTGAGAAGGTATGCCTACTGTTTATATATTGTCTAACATCCTATAACTCAATTTACTTTTATTTCTTCTTTTAGGCGCACCTCAACCGGCAGTGGTAGCAGTGGTCGAGGAATCTTGTCAATGGCAGCGCTAAGCCATTCCGTTGTTCGTGTAGACAAAGAGAACTCGTTGACCAGTCTCACCCTTCAAGTGCGCCCTTGCAAACGATATTAATTTTTTCACTTGTCATCTGTTGAAGAAGCTCGTATTTCAGGATGCTGGCCAAGTAATTCCTAGTGGATCTGTAGTCGTTTTGAAGCAAACTGGTCCACCTCGGCTCTGTAAAGCTGATGAACTTGGAGAGATTTGCTTATGCGCGAATTCAACTGGTATTGCGTATTGGGGTTTGGAAGGAGTGTCACTTACGACATTCAAGGTAACTTCCTTGTCTTATTCATATTTCATTCTTCTGCTGAATTTCTTGCAAGCAGTACTGGTTGGAATCCAATTGTGAAAATTTAATATCGTTTTTTTCTTCCAAACTTTTTTTATATAATACGAAGTCACTTATTTAGACGGAGCCACTGGGTGTAGACGACAGGCCTCTTGGTCCTCGGCCCTACGTTCGAAGTGGCTTAATTGGTTTTATGGGTCCGGTTAGTTTATTCTCTTCGTACATTTTTAGTAACCCGTAATGCTCACTTGCGTAACCGTAAATTTTTTAATAACCCTCAAGTCCGACTTCCTGTTAACCTCGGCATTGATTGAATATATCTTTCTACTTCTGTTCAGCAAACACGAGGTGCTATTTTATTTCTTTATTTACGCACAAGCTGACGTTTCGACGGATTTCGCCTTCCTCAGAGCCTGGAAGGGTTAAGTTGACAGCAATCCATTCGGCCAAACACCTCCATAACCAAACAGAGAAAACGCTAAACCAAGATTTCAATCACATTTAGCATAGCTCTGCACACTCACCGCTTTCTATGAGTCTTCCACTGAGTATATCGCGTGAAGACCGACCGCACAGAATTCACACGGAAGCGTAATGTGCTCCTCCCATCAGAATAACAGGCTTATATACTGTCCAATATCACGCGTGATAACGAGGCATTCCTTCCTGCGGTTCATTTTCGGATTCTTGGAATTAATCCAGAATGCCTCTAGAGTTTTGCGCGCTTGTGTTCTCGATGCTTGCGCGAGGATTGTAACCCTTACTTCAAAATCTTCTCCGTTATGTTTCTGCGTGCTATGCGTACCTTGTGGAGTACTTGGCTTACGTTTGCCGACTAGGTGTTCTTTTATACGTAAGCAGAGTGGTCTACCCGTTTCGCCAACGTATTCGTCCCCGCACGCTTTACAACAGATCAGATAGACTGTACCCGAACTCATGCAGTCACCATCTCTACAATTAGGGCATATTATGCAATTTTGCGTTGCACATAGACGGTCGTATAGGCGGTTACGAACTAGCTTGCGCCTTAGATTACTCGGTGGTATTTCGATTATCGTTACCAAATTCTCTAGACTGGCCCTTCTTAAACAGCGTTTTATATCTGCACTTACTTCATTTGAAATGAAGGGCAGTAAAAACGGGACCGAAGTACTGCGCACCTGTCTACGAAGCAAACAAAACCAGATGTTCGTTAAGTGGAAGAAGCGCGAGAAGAAAGAAAACTATTGTGCTCAGTATTTGGAGGACCGCCTCTGGAGGGAATAGTGGGTGGGTCAGTGTTGATTTGCAACACTATTAGGTCTAATGCTAAAGTAACTTTGCGGAGAAAATTCGAAGACCTTTTGAGTAAATCGCATAACACGGCTTCAAGAGCACACAGAAACACCGCCAACGAAGATCAAACGATTCACAGTAGGATAAATAATGTGCAAAGAAATTCAAGGTCGAGCGAGGCATAACCCTCTCTGACGGTGCGCGCTCGTTATTAGAATTGGGACCGAGTTTCTCACCATCTGAACCCATTTCTAGGGTAACCTTGCGTAGGGTCGCATGTAGTTTACATGAACTTCAAGATAGACTCCGCAAAAAAGCTAGGGATGAAGCGCAAAATAGGCGCGAACAACAAAAAGCAGGGGCAATACCAGTACCGCCATTTCCTCAACCGTTCTTTAGACAACAAGAGCCCATTAATGAAGTTGATGTTAAATTTCGGATGTTTATGAATGAAACTTTCAAAGTCC